>JAEUWP010000128.1:0-116671 GCA_018524725.1 Podaxis mareebaensis | reverse complement strand
CGGGACCGGCGTATTCTCTCACCCTTCAAGGCGGGCGGAGCAGCCCGTCCTGTCAATAAGGAGTACATGCGTTTATGTGTGGGGCAGGGGGATACCGAAAGCATGAGAGTAGTCCTAGCAAAACTCTGTGGTAATGAGCCATGAGTGTCAATTTTGTGAGAATCGGGTGTGTGTTTTCTGATTCTGAGAACTTCCAGTAAGTAGATACAACAAAAACGTTGCATGGAGGCCGTGCAAAGAGGAGGGGAGCTGGGAGAGGTTATCGGTCATTCTTTCGGATGTGGCCCAGTTTGTCCCTTGTCATAGGTTTGGTGGTGTCTATCTTGACGCTGACATGATCCTACGTGACTGGGAAGAAATTTGGGGTTGGAAGGGCGCGTTTGCATATCGACGGTCGCGGTTACTCAAGTGCAACATGGCAGTCCTCAGAATGCACAAGGGATCAGCACTGAGAATGTTCCTACTTAGGACGGCACTAAAAAACGGTTTGGACTTTCATCCAATGACAGTATCACACTACACGGCTGATGCGCATCTGGAAGGGTTGTTGCGGTTACCAGATGCCCTATTCAACTCGGCATGGTTGAACACAGAATGGATATCTTATTTTTCAAACTTCCCTTTTGGATTGGGTCTCGTCAGGTTTTGATTTCTCTTTCGCTTGCTGTTTTTCTGTTGCAGTTGTGTGTGTGCCGCTAGAAGTTTATTCCATGGTACCACATATGCCAATAGTTGAGGAATAGAATTCGCCTGAGAAGAGATTACTCCTGCGTACTTGTGTGTACTGTATCCCCTCGTACGCCCCTAATTTCTGCGATAAACCGCGGTGAGATCCGACGGGCCCTTATGGTGTGATACATATATCAATGCGATGGCAACGCCAGAGATCCTTTTATTGCATGGTCCTTTAATAGTGCGCACGATTCGGTGGTTGAGTGGAAGTCTCACTCTCCCAGTCAAAGCTCCTCGAAACAACCCAGCCTCAGTCCTAAACCTTGCGCCAGAAGCCTACCACTGCATTTGAGCAAATCAAAGTGGCAGCTCGCGGACTGAAAGATATTTTGGCTGAGGTGCGTCCATTCACGCCTCAAAGGGTGGCGTTTTATAATGTGTGACTGTACGTTGCTAAGTATCTAAGTTTGTCTATGGCGCATACCTCGTTTTACACTGTTCTATATTCCAAGCTTCCGAAGTGTCTATAATACCCGTTGGCACTCGGCTCCTATTTCTTTTGAAGATTTCGGCTTTCCAAGCGGTATCCAGACTATATCTGAAGGTTTTACACGGGTTATGGCTTCTCTAGAACTATCCTTTCCCCGATATCTGTCTTTTTGTGCTATAGGGACACTCCATTATCCAACAAGAATCGACCTAGGCAACAATATTTACTCCTACACTACTGTACACATCGCACAGCACATGTAAACCACAGATCACCGTCTCTCGGTTACGCCACATTGAATTGGGTTGGTTGGCCGCTGGCGCTGAACGCTGAACGCTCATGATCTTCAAGAACTTGTGCCGAACTCGATAACCCTGTCTTATATGGAGGTGGGGGGTTGGGCCCGAGATCGAAATCAACCAACACTCCCAGTCAACCCACTACCAACTTGCGTCAGTCTATACCCACCAACAACACTGACATACATTCCAATCAGTGTTTCCAGAACCGCTGAAACTTACAGCGCCCATGATCGACATCAGGCATTCGTATCAGACAAAGGGAAAGATTACACAAACCTCGTGCCAGTGACCTCACCGATTTCATTTGAGTCCAGGCGCGACATCCATTATCCTCCGAACCAGAACCTTGGCGAATGGGAGTCACGATATCGGGAGAACCGGGTGAGGTATCTTCATTCCGAGAACTTCTAGTAAGTAGATACAACAAAAAGCGTTGTATGGAGGATGTGTTGAGAGGAGGGGGGCTGGGGAGCTAGCAGGCCTTGCACATCGCCACCACCCTCTTCACCGGCAAGAAGCTTGTCTTCACGTAGCCATACACCCTACTCGGTCATGTTTTCCGTTCTGTTTCATGCTTGTGGTTGCTGCACTCATAAGAGTTTGATATGACTGCAAAGCCATTGGTACCTCCTTAATCAACCCCGAGTCGATTCCAATTGTCGGGCTTCCCAGTACACCCGCCCACCGAGTCGGTTCCCGAGACACCCAATGAGCAAGAGCCCCATCGTTAAAGTTGCCTCGCCCACACCACGTTGCACACCCCGAAACTCTTACATGGTGTGTCACACATCACAATGCGTCGTACGTAACTTGAGTAGTATATGATACATTGATGTATGATTAGATAGCATCATGCACTCACCCCAATTGAATTACTGAACAATGCACACCTAATATGATGTTGCTACTCGCTCGCGTTCATCAAAGGCTCTCGGAAACTCTCAGGATCGACGGGTTCACACACTCAAAGGAAAACAAAAGCAGACCAACGAGTTCGGAATTCCATCGGTAGCAGTGACCTGACAATCGTAACACATGTACGCAGCGCGACAGTCCGCACGCACAGGCAGGCACGACCTCTCCCCCGCCATCCCTCATTGATTGCATCATGTATATAAAAAAAGCCCACGATACCACTCCCAGCACTCAAGACACAATACGTTATCCAATCACTCACTCGAAATGAAATGCACGCGCCTGTAATACTCCTACATCCGAAAGTGACGAAGCTTGTAAGAACGTCCGAATGGAACACCGAACCCTGAGCCGGAAGTCCTTAGCCGACCATGAAAGTTATGACCAAGGGGCCCAGAAGGTCCCCCTTCCCCTGATTGGGTGAGGTGGAGAGGGTGACGGTCCGTTGATGGGTTGGCGGTGAAGTGGTGGTAATGGTGAGGTGGGTGAGGGTGGACAAAAGTGACGGCGCAGCGTGTATATAAAACTTGGGGTGCCAGCCTCGAGGTCGGCCCTCTACTTTCGCAAAACTTACCAGTCCCCCACTTTCCAAACCATCCGAGTTATAACGTCGAGCGTTATACTACTCATCCACCCTAACACTAACACAACACCGTGTTTCTCTCCCTCCCTCTCTTCCAATCCTTCCTCTGCAATAACCTACACCTCGAAGTATAATGTTAGACACATTCTCCCGCTGGAAACGTAGACTCTCCCCTTCCTCCTCTTCTTCCCAAACCCAATCCACACCATCCACCAACCCCTCACATCCCACAACCACAACCACCACCGACCTCCACCACTCGACCTCCACACCAACCCACCGCCAATTCCTATCCATAAGCCAACCCATCCCACGTTCCTCCCCAAGCTCCCTCTCAGGCTCCCTATCCGGCTCCGCCATCGCCGTCGAAAACGCCGGAAACCTCAGCGGAAGCAGAAGTAACAGTGGCAGCAGAACCAATAGCGGCATAGGCCTCGACTCCACCCCCGGATGGCCCGACAGATTATTATCCGAAATCGAGGATAACAGACCCATGGGAACCCTCGGTCGACGAAGGATAGGCTCCGTCTCAAGTTCCTCCAATCTCGGAATCGAAAACCCAACCGCAGGAGGAGGAGTGGTGGGAGGGGGAGGAGGAACATCAGCTCCCGCAGCCGTCCGTCTAGATTCCGTACCCCCTCAACACACACAACCCACCCACCAACACCAATTCTACCAACACCCACCAAAAGGTCACCTCCGCCTCCAAACCACCTCACCGCTCCACCCATCACCAGGCCAAGGACAAAGCCAAATCCAAGGGCAAGGGCAAGGTCCTCCCGCGGGTAGCATCTCCCACCACCCAAACCGCCCCCTCATCCCAACCATAACTCCCCCATCAACAACAGACGTCTACGCAAACGCCTACGCATACCCAAGCGTCAAACAACTCTCACCCATCGTCGAACAAGACTACATCTCCCCAACATCCACATCCACCGATTTCCAGTCCCTCAAAAAAGCTGGATCAATCCTTGGTTCTATCGGAGGCAGCGGCGGAGGTGGTAGTGGTGCTGGTGCAGGGAACGCATCACCCAGTTCAGGAAGGAGTGGTGCCGGTGCTGGCGGTGTGGCGAGGAACAGTAGTAGTATATCCAATTTACGGTATTCAGGCGCGACTGGGACCGGGACTGGGGGTACAAGTGGGAGAAGGCGAAGTGGGAGTGCAGGATCTGGGTCTGGGACGGGGAGTGCTGGTGGGGATGTAGGTACGAATGTGGGTACTATTGGATCGTCGAGGAGACAGTCGGGTGTTGGGACGATGGCTACAACTGGGACGAATGGGTCTGCTGGGTCTGGAAGTGTTGGTGCTGTGGGTGGTGGTGGGAGTCCGGCGACGCCTGCTACGGTTGGGACGCCTGTGGTGGGAGGAGGGGTTGGAGGTGGAGGGTATAGAGAGAGGGATGCGGATACGAGTTTTCCATCGGCGTCGGCGTCGTCGCCGCAATCGCAGTATGCAACCCCGACTTCGCATTCGAATTATTCGAATCCTTCTGCGATTCCTAGTCCTGCAGGTCCAGGTCCGAGTCCGAGTCCTGCGACGCCCGAGGTTCCGCGTATGTTTTTGTTTTTGTTACCATTGGCGTTTGATAATGATGGTGTTGGTGCAGGTCCAAGTCCGGCGTACGCGTCGCCGTTTATCACGAGACAGTTAAATAGGACAGCGTCACAAACCTCGTCGAGAGGAAGGAGTAGCAGCACAAGCACTGTTCCCGTACAGTCTGTTCCAGGTTCAGCGGCAGGCGCAGGTGTGGGTAGACAAAACTCGGTCAGGTCGGTAACAACACAACGAGACCAGACTCAAACGCCAAATGCAACTCCCACAATGCCTGGTGCCGCGAGTCCAGCGACTTCTGCAACCATAACGCCAGCATCACCAGGGCAATCGACCATAGTAGGAGCGCCCCAGGAACCACCAATGATTCCTCCACTGGATTTGAGACCGCCGTTCCCTGGTCCCCATCCGAACGTAGGGTTGAGGCCGCCGAAGGGATATAGTGACGCGAGTTCGAGGGGAAGGACGAAGGGTGTGGCTATGATGCCGAAGATTCCTGGGAGTCATGAAGGGTATTATGATGAGTATGAAGAGTATGACGAGGATGAGGATGATGAAAGGGACAGGGATGATGTCGAGTCTGCGCCGGGTGAGGAGGCGGATGAGGAGTATGGGTATGGATACGGATATGGGTATGGATATGGATTTGAGGGTGATTGCATTGAGGGCGAAGAGAGGAGTTATGGAGGGAAGGAGACGATTCGGTATGCGGATGATGTAAGGAGGAGGTACGGGGTTGGTGGGGCAGAGGCGGGACCGTCAAGTGGGACGGATTACACGAGAGACCCGGAGATTGGGCTTATTGGACGCAACAGACCAAGCATGTCGCCACAACCGCCTTCAGCGTCGGAATCGTTCATCACACGTCGGTGGGATCAAGATCACAGGCGTGGAATACCGACGGATAGTAATCGGATGCGGCATAGTATCACGAAAATCATCCTGCGGGCAAAGACACAACGGGGGCTGTTTGGATTCATGAACTTGACGCCGGCATTTTGGGCGTTCTGGCTGGGATTCGTGTGTCCGGTGCTCTGGCTGGTGGGTGGATGGCACTTTACGAGTTTCGGGGAGCAGCCGCCGAGGATGGGAGTTTGGGAATTTTATTTCTCAGGAAGGGGACCGAGTGGAGGTTTGGTGGAGGTCTTTTGCTGCTGTTTTGGGAGAGGAAAGCGGCGGGTTGGCCGGAACGGGGTTGGGGACTTGAAGGGCAAGGGACGAGAGGTGGGTCGCGGGTCGGGAAGGGAAGGGGAGGGCCAGAGAACGGGAAAGGTGTATGCGCCGCTTCCGAGGTGGATCGCCGAGAAGCAGAGCTCGGACGACGGCAGAGCAAGGCTAAACGACCCAAAGAGATCGCTGAGGGGCATTTCCTTTGGCTATCCGTTCGTTGCGAGGCCTGTCGGTGCACCTCAGCAACAGCGGGGAGTGATTGGGCGGTTGCTAGGGCGATTGCTGAGGATTGTTGGAAAGCCGAACCGACTGTTGGACCAGATGTACGGTGTGAAGCTGCGAGAGGTGAGAGGACGGCCGGAGAGTGGTCGGAGGATGTTTGATCCGTGGATTCAGCGGTGCCGGTATGCGTTTTGTTATGCGTGTGTGCTTGTTGCGATTGGACTCTGCACGGCATCGATGTATTTGATTGTATTTAATACGAGAGAGCTACGATAGGACGCTGCATTATAATAGATTAGCGTTTGTCTCCATGATTGACAAGCGGTGTGACTAGTCACTGGCCACGTCCAGCAGTGTGAAAAACAAACAGGTGCAAACAGGCAGTGCTGTGCGAGTGCAGCGACATTATTCAAGAAGAGAGAAGACAAAGTTGTGTGTGTGGACTGGGAAATGTCGACATGCTGTCCCTTCTCCTCATACCCTCCCTCGCATCCCTCGTCTTTGCTCAGATCCTCTCCTTGCGCCCACAAGACCCGCCCTCAAATGCCCTAGTCGAACACGCACCCACACACCCGCAGTACCGCTACCCACCTCCCCAACCAGATGCGAACCTACTCCAAGATCTTGACCTCCTCGACATAGTCCTCCTCGCATCCGTAGATGGCAAATTCCATGCCCTCAACCGCACCTCTGGCCAATTTCTCTGGTCCATGGCCCCTTTCTCTTCTTCCTCTTCCCCCTCATCCCCCTCGTCTCCATCTACCTCGGGACTAGCGGCGCTCAACCCCCTAGTCCGCACAAGTCACATTGAATACGATCCAGAAATCACAGACGACTCTGCACAACAAGAAGTCTACATCATCGAACCCCAGTCAGGCGACATCTACGTCATGCCCAATCCTTCTTCCCCCCTTCAGCGTTTTCCCTTCACAATGCAAGAGCTCGTAGACATGTCCCCTTTTAGCTTCACAGGAGATGAAGACCGAAGGATATTCGTGGGCAAGAAAGAGACATCACTGCTTGTTGTGGAACTGGAGACTGGCAAGATCAAGGCAACCCTCAACTCGGAATGTCCTTGGGACCAATTCGAAGAACTCAGAGATGATCGTGAATTAGACTTGGATGAACTAGAAGGAAGCAAACCGCAAAAAGCGCCTCCGACAGAAGTCTACATCGGTCGTACAGGTACGTCCCATCCCTGCCCGTAAACCCTCATCTCAAATCCCTGCACCAGATTACCACGTCTCCATCCTCACCCGCCCCTCCAACTCCGACTCCTCTTCCAGCAGCAACTCCCGCACAATCCAAAACCTCTCATTCTCCACATACGGCCCAAACAAACAAGATAACCATCTCCAAACTCTCTACCGCCGCACTAAAGACAACGCCTACGTCCAAAGCCTACCCAACGGCGAAGTCATCTCCTTCAAAGCCAAATCCACGCACGATTCCTCCGTCGTTCAAGCTCCAAATTCACACTTACTTTGGGGCCAGACGTTTAACCAACCCATGTACGTACACTCTCCCCTCCCAAACCTTTCTACAACTCTAAACTCGATGGGTTCTTGTTGGCGCAGTGTCGCAGTATTCGACGTCCTCCGCCGAAAATCTGACGGCCCCATCGGTCCGCACCCTTTCGTCCTTCTCCAACCCCGCCCCACAATCCAAGATATCCTTCCCAACATCTCTCCATCTCTCAAAGAAAATCCTCGCACGGCTTATGTGGGTCTTGTCAAGGAAACCGGAAGCCTCTTTGCTATGAGTCCACAACGGTATCCTTTAGTCGCATTTGGCGCAAACACCGGTGCTGCTGGCAAAAAATACAAAGGCCGGTTGATCGATTCCGGAACTGCCGGTCGCATAAAGCTCGAAGTTGGCGGCAAACGAAACGGAATCGGGAGGACCAGGGAGGACTTGGATGGAGAAGATACAGATATGGACGACGAACCAACGACCGTGGATGAAATCACGAAACTTCGTAAACTCCGTGAAGCTGCACACGCGGATGATACACCGGAATTGGAGTGCCACGATCGGATTATGAATGATAGACGATGTCTCGTTGGTGTACGACGACTCGAGTTGGATGAGGGGGATGGTCATGAAACGAGGATGAAGAGACTTTTGGATGGACCTGCTTCGGCTTCTCCTTATCCGCCTGGGTATGATCCGGTTGTGGGTCCGCCGTATGTTGAACCTGCATCGGGTGGGATTAACGAAAGCGGGAAGCCCCCGTCTGTGGATGGGAAGGGACCACTTATGATTGATCCTCCGAAGAACTCTTCTCTCTCCGATCCGGCTGGGGCGAATTTGAATGCGAGTGTGTGGAGGGTGTGGGAAGCAGTTGGTGCGACGATTGTTCTGGGGTTGATTTCGTTTTGGGTTTTGAGTAGAGGCGAGGCTTGGAGGAAGGTGATTAGTGGGAAACAGGTGCGGCGCGGTGGTGTTGGTGGTGGAGGTGAGAACGTTGTGGAGTCTGTGAAGCCGGATATGCAGGTGCAGGAGGTCAAGGTCGAGGAGGTGAATGGTGTGCCGAATGGCGTTGCGTCGTCATTGAAGGAGGGGGTTATGCCGAAGGACCCGGCTGTCGCGCAAACGGAGTCACAAGTCCCACAACCACTCAAACGCTCGAGCTCGGCGTCCACATCAAACGACCCGTCTTCCCCATTCTCAACCCCTATAGCAGTACCTGCAACACCCACGCCTGCTTCAACTGCCACAGGAGGGGACGAAACAGATAAAGAAGACTTGGACGGCGCGAACACCGAAACTGAAGATGCGGGTGCAGCAGCGGTTGCTGAAGCGACACCGAAAAAGCGCACGAGAAGGGGTAAACGTGGAGCTAAGAAACCTAAAAACGTCAACGGCGAAGCGGTGCAGAATGGAAATGGAAGTGGAGGGAAGGTGAACGGGAAAGGGGGTAGTAATAATAATGGGAAGGGCAAGGAAAAAGAGAAAGACAAGGAGCAGGATACGGAGGAGACACAGACACCTCCGAGTTCGTTGATTGTTACGAATGCTCCTAAATCGGTCGTTTCTCCTGGCCCGTCGTTAATCGTCTCCGATACTGTGCTAGGTAACTCCTTCCTCCTCTTCGTCTTGTCATTCCACTAACACATGAACCAGGATATGGTTCACACGGCACAGTAGTCTACCGCGGCTCTCTCCAAGGACGCGCCGTCGCCGTCAAACGACTCCTAGCAGATTTCGTCACCCTCGCATCCCGCGAAGTATCCATCCTCCAAGAATCCGACGACCACCCCAACGTCATCCGATACTACTACCAAGAAGCCCACGCAGGCTTCCTCTACATCGCACTCGAACTCTGTCCAGCATCCCTCGCGGATCTAATCGAAACACCTGACAGAGACGCTTGGAGGGATATTGCTGTCAGCTTTGACCCAAAAAGGGCGTTGAGACAGGTGACGAATGGGTTGAGACATTTGCATGGGTTGAAACTCGTTCATCGGGATATCAAACCCCAAAATATTCTCGTGTCGACCAAGGGTATCGGGACGAGTGGAGGGGGAGGGGGGAAGAGTGGGAGTGAGAGGGGGGCGAATTATCGGATGTTGATTTCGGATTTTGGGTTGTGTAAGAAATTGGATGTGGACCAGACGAGTTTTTTGCCGACTGCGCATGGGGCGATGGCTGCTGGTACAGTAGGTTGGCGGGCCCCGGAAATCTTGCGTGGGGAAGTCAAGTTGGATGAGTTGGCGGATGATCAGAGTATGTCTTCTAGAGGGTCTGTGGCTACCGTTAACGGGAATTCGTCGATTTCGTCGACGACGTCGAGTGGTTCGAATAGCGGGAAGGGGCGGACGAGGTTGACGAAGAGCGTGGATATATTCGCGCTGGGGTGTTTGTATTATTATACGCTTACGGGTGGTGGGCATCCGTTTGGGGATAGGTATGAGAGGGAGGTGAATATTATGAAGAATGCGAAGAATCTAGAGTTGTTGGAGAGGTTTGGGGAGGAAGGGACTGAGGCTGTGGATTTGATTGAGAAGATGTTGGATCCTGTGCCTTCTGAACGGTGCGTCTCTCTCTCTGCGGGTGTTTATGTGTTTTTCTTTGGGTTGCTGATGACGGGATGGGATTGTCTAGACCGGACACGACATCGTGTCTTCTTCATCCGTTCTTCTGGGACTCGTCTCGTCGGCTCAATTTCCTGCAAGACGCGTCGGATCGGTTTGAGATTATGTGTCGAGACCCGAAGGACCCGCATCTTCTAACGTTGGAAGAGGGCGCGCAGGGGATTGTTGGGAATGATTGGCATATGAGGTTGGATAAAGTGTTTATAGAGAACTTGGGCAAGTTTAGAAAGTATGATGGGAAGAGTGTACAGGATTTGTTGAGGGCCTTGAGGAATAAGGTAGGTGCTCCCCTAAATTTTGGTCTTTCAATTTCGGTGACCGATGGAATATTTTCTTGTAGAAACATCACTATCAGGATCTACCAGATAACGTCAAGCGGCATTTGGGGCCTATGCCGGAAGGATTCTTGGCGTACTTCACACGGCGGTTCCCGAAACTTTTCCTTCATGTGCATAGAGTTGTGAAGGAGACGGGACTGGCGGAGGAGTCGATGTTTAGGAGTTATTTCGAGTTGCCGGATTCATAGACTTTTCGGTGGCGTGTAATTTAGGCGGTATTTCTTTTGTTCTTTTCTCTCCTCCCTCGCTCGTCCTTCCTATGTTGTTTTTACCCTTCGTGTTCTTTGTTTATCTCCTTG
The DNA here is from genome assembly GCA_018524725.1 of Podaxis mareebaensis. Lineage (NCBI taxonomy): Eukaryota > Fungi > Basidiomycota > Agaricomycetes > Agaricales > Agaricaceae > Podaxis > Podaxis mareebaensis. The sequence goes on along the minus strand of JAEUWP010000128.1, from coordinate 106,028 downwards.
TTTTCTTGTTCTGGTCGTTGATATCTTTCGTTACCCCCCTCCCCCCTCGCCCGTCATCATCGTAGCATACTTTTATACACTTCGATACACCATTTTATATGCATAGTACCGACTTCCCATACGTACAGTCTGCTGTTTTAACCTATATAGTTTCGCGAAACTGTATTTGTATTGCGCATATTCCTGCATACGTATGTACATATTTGAATGAAAAGCGATATCACAGAAACTGCCCCTTGAAGCATTATTTCCCTTTTGCCATCTAATGACTGTATATGTGAGCTTTCCCTTTTGAAAGAAGCGGATGAATGTATTGTCTCTTAGGTGCGTATGCCCCATTAACGCTTAACTAATCTATGCACGATTCCACACCTCGTTCCAACTACTGCCGAGTAAAGCGGCATCTGCGGCTTCATATGGCTAGCTGGCCGAGAATATATGTGCAAACCCTGCTGGGGAGGAGACACGGAACTGGAATAGACCAACACAGAGACGAGAAGCTGTACAAGGATGAATTTGCGCTATGATCTAGTCGACATTCCAAAACACTAGAAGCTCTTCGAAATAGAGAAGCCGCTGGCCATAATGATCAAGATGGCCATTTGCGACTACCCGGGGAAGGCATTTTGGGTCGTTACGATCATTCCGGCTGCGGTAAATTGCACGAAAACCCGCGCCGCACTATCGTCCACTTGTCTACAAGGAGGTAGTGATCAATTTGTGCAAAATATTTGGTTGGATCAAAGAGTAACGACAAGATTGGTGGCATTTAGAGCAAATGGGCAGCTTGCGTATATGCATTTGCACTTGACGGAAGATGAAAGGGGGCTTGAATATAATTTACAACTACTTGATGTTTTGTTCAAATGATATCTTAACTGAAGCATTATTGACACTTCACTCGCAATCTCGGCAAAATAAATATTGAGACCCGTAGGTCTACCACTCCGGAAAAGCGTGTCATCCTTGTGCAGGGGCCATGCTAATCTTCTCTGTATCGTTCCAATTTTTTCGTATGTCACCCCGAAGGGGACAATTATCTGGGTGGTGAGTCAGGCAAGCAAGCTGTACGTTATGCATTTTGCTGGGCACGCGGGGTACAGATCACGTGCGACTATGATCATGGCTGACCGCTTGTGTCCCAAGTTTGGAAGGACTGTCAATCTGGGAGAACATACGACACGCCCGTAGTACTCTGCAACAATGTATTTCCCCAACTCTGGCAATTGACAAAAACAATGCTCACTTTCCTCCCTAGGCACTTCCTCACGGGGAACGCACAGCCCTGTGACGCTTTCCAAAAATTTGGAGACTTCGTCGGTGTCCCCTGGCCATTTTGATTACTTGCAGTGCTGCAGACCTTGATACTATTGTACCCAGAAAGTACCGAGGGGCTGTACGTGGACACCTCATGACCCCTGCTTTGTCAAGCGAGGCACGACAGTTCATATCTCATAGCTGCTCGTCCTGTGCCATCGGGACTTTCCACGCAGGAAAATGGTTCTCGAGGACCGGCAGTTGTGGTTCATCAGCCGGGAGTACATCTGGATACATTCTTCCGGCTCAAACAATGTTGATAAGAACACTCCTTTTGAACGCTGTCTGTCGTGGCGGAGGAAATGAGCTAGTCTTGTGGCTTGTGAGAAGACCACTTGTCTCATATGACCTCCTAAAACAAGATCAACAGGTCAACAGCGCTGTAATTTCGGTATTCATGAGTCGATACTGCAATTGTCCTTCACGTGTCAAAGCCGAAGGATGGTGCTTACGTAATCAGAAGTACATGTCCCGACCTTTGCATTGGTGCTTTTAGTTTCCTTCCGACTTCCTATTCACGCTTCAGGTATAACCGCACCCCACCGTGCTTATCATAGCCATTGAATGTTGAATAGCGACGTTCCTCTTTGCCTTCAATCTCATCTGCAGCCCAGTATCTATTTTAGGGCATCGGAGGCAGAAAACAAAGACTTATTCACTTGGGCTCCTATCCTGCATAACAGGGACTCTTGAGGAGTCGCAAACCACCCTTCCTTCGACGAGCAGCGAGAAACAATAGAATGCTTATAATAAAGATGACAGGCGACGTTCGCCACCACCTCATGGGATTTTCACAACAACAACAATAGCGCTTATTGTTTAGACTACAGTCATCTCGGAGCGGGGTGGTCATGGATTCAATTGTCTCCTAACCGGAACCGTTCTTTGTATGTCCTGGGCGCCTTCGAAAGACTATTCCGCTAATTGATGATTCCACTATATCAATAACCGTTCGATGCGTTGCCTCGTGCTCGAATTCCACCACCTCTAGCGCTGCCTTCCCCCTTCTTTCGTAGCATCTCTCGTTGTTCTGGGGGCTACAACTTTTGTCCTATTCATAGGTTGCTCTTCCGCTGACCCAGTGGTCATTACAAGATGACTTGGCCAAGTGCTCCGAAGTCTGTGTATCCCCCCATGTTTATCGCCTATGACCCCGACGCGGTATACGAGAACTGGCAGAGGCATGAGCTTCCTTCACTTGAGTAAGCTGTGGAGTGTCTGCATACGTATTGACTAGACTCACGTTTTTCATAGCACTCGACTCGCTCTTGAAAAAGCCAAGAAGGATCCTAACCCTGTTTCTGGTGCTTCCAATATCACCAGTGTCTCCCCAAACTCTAGGCGCTCACTGATTCCCTCTCGTTTCAAGAAAGCCACAGTATGTCACCGTTTTGGCAGATGTCTCACGTGTGTCTCACGTCGCCTTCTTAGCCCAATCGTGGTCCTGTCCAACGGGCACGACAACGTAACAGCGAGCTGATAGTGTGTCGGCTTCCGGGAGAGGTGTATCTAAGAATATTTCTGAATTGTGCTCAACTGCCTCTGAAGGATTTGGAGAATTGGAGTTGGATGACTGTGTCGTATGTTTGCTCGAGTTGGAGGAATGCGGCCCTGCGATGTCGGAAGCTTTGGGCGTTCATCGATTTTGCCGGTCCAGAAAGGACGATGGTCTCACTTGATCGAGCAAAAGGAGAGCCATTATCGATTAGAGCCGTTGTCAAACAGCACAATCATCGCCAACTCAGGAACATTCTCAACACCGCACATCAAATTCACGACATTCGTCTGGATTCGTCGTATCACGATATTCAACATTTGCTGGAGACCCTTGCTCATCCAAATCCCACTCTTACGTCGTTAATCGTGAACGTATCATCGGAGGGATCGTCATCTCTTGCTTATCCGCGCCCGGATTTTCCTCTCTTCGGGGAGCAGCTGCGCTTACGGACAGTCGAGTTGAATGCGGCGCCGCTTTATCTGTTGTCATATCGTTGTCCGTCGCTCACTCGCCTAACACTTTGCAGCATCCCACAAAGCGAATGTCAAGCGGACGTCGTTAGACTCCTTTCCAAACTCCCGCAGCTACAATATCTCACAGTAGCTCAATGCACAATACAAGGCAGAACACCACACCAACAAGTACACCTACCGCATCTCCGGCATCTGAGAGTTGAAGGAGCGTTGCAGCAAGTTGCTGATTTTCTCGAACTCGTTACCTTGTCTTCTTCCTGCCGGCTTTCCTGTTCCATAAATCAATTCGACAACATTTCTGATAGTCTATGGAGGCTTTGTCAGTCAATCGGCACCCACTCTTCCGCATCGACCCACGACGTACCGCTCGAGACCTTGATTCTCACTTGCAGCGAAGTCTCCACAAGATTTACAACTTCCTATGACCCCAACCCCGACTTCCGTCAATCTATCCGCATTCGTGCCTTCGGACCTACCGCAAAACTTGGCAGTGCCGCGTTTGATATAGCCATTGGTCCTGGCGACCAAACCATCCCTGATGATATCATGATCACGATGCTTTCTGGAATCTGGCGTGCTCTATTTTTGACCGGCGTGCAGACCTTATCTTTGCAAAATATTGACATCGTCACACAGAAGACTTGGACACAGTTCCTCCGGACGCTCCCACAGTTACGTGTGTTGGACATAAGAGGATATGCGCCGTCCGGACTGGTCTGGGCCCTGCTTTTGGATGTATTGTCGTCCAGCGCGGGTATTCCGCGTCCCTTGGCACCCCGCCTAGAAGATGTTTACCTACATGGGGTGGATTGTTCAAGTGGAGGATTGATGTTGTCCACGAAGGGACAGATCAATTCACATGCTGATCTGGATGACTCGACCTTTTTGGATGTGCTTGCGGCTTCCTTAAAGCATCGCCGGCGGCATAAGTTGCGGTTGAGAAGCTTGACCGTGACGAGATGTGAACAGGTGTCCCCAAGTACCTTGGACGAGGTTAAGCAAATGGTGTCACATTTAGTTTGGGATCTTCGCGGGAAGTCAAAGGCGGAGAAGTCGGTGAGTTATAGGAATATGCACCCAGATGTCCCAAGGGGCGATTTGCGGCATTACAATCGGCTAGAGGCGCTACTTTCTTGATGGTTATCCCTCTGTGCGTTGATCGTACGAGGGCTGGTGGTTTGGCTTGGACCTGTATATTTTTGGACGGACCGTGATTTGTCTTATAACCTCCGTCTTCCCTCATTCGTCTCCGAGCTGCATGTGCTCGGTTCGTTTTCATATTTAGCACTTGATAGGCCTCATTCGTTATTGGTTCTAGAGCTTGCTTTGAACGTTTTCCCGGCAAATCTGGAGATGCTGTTAAAGTTGTTATCATGCATTAAGAGTTGTCGATCTGTCTCTTGCACCGCACAGAGTAGGCGTGGTACTCATCTATTGAGAACCCACCCTACCCAATGCTCCAAACTTCAATATCGTGACTACTATACTCCCGGCAACTACGAAGATAGTCAACTGTATAACCCAGACCTCACGACCCGACGCGCAAATACGGTCTCGCCGTGAAACCCCCATGGGTCGGAGGGCCATGTATCCGTTGGTGTTCGGGATCATGTACTATATGATGGACGAGGCATTGACCAACACATCCCCTTGATTGATCATCACAACGTAGAAGAATGCGCTGGTGGAGGTGATCCACTAAGTTGCCTTCCAACATTGTACCAAGGATCGCACAGCAAGGGCGGGAGTAAGCCGCCCACTGATTTGTGATTCACGAGATTGGAAGCCGGCACAGGTATCTCTAAATCCTCAGATTCCATCAGGAAAGGGCCTTGAGATCATGGAAGCAAGGTCAGATACATAGCAACAGTCCCTGCAGTGAGTTGCCCGTCAAATACTCTCCGTCGTCCCTGATACTGAGCCCACACAAGATCTTACTGAGCCTCACAGATCTAAGCTGGTCCCGCGAAGCTATTTTTATGTTCGTGCCATCGCTCGCGAGCATGTTGTTTTACTAAGTGTAAGGTAATCGGTATGCTAAACCATCAGATGATGCAGAGCCATTCTGCTTCTGATGTATAGAGTGGATGATAAACAAAGTTAGGCATCAAAGGGCTGATGATGGTGCCGTAGAGAGGCTCGGACTTCCCAAGTAAAGACTAGGAGGAAGATGATGACAGAAATTGGAATCACGTGCACTGTCACAATATTCGCGATGATTTGTCACAACATTCCATCACATCTCCTTCCCAAAAACATGCCGGAAATCCCTGTGGATGCACAGATATTCGACGTAGTATTTCACCCAACGTTCTCGACAGTTTATGCGGGGCTCTTGACAGGATATGTCAAGGCATTCGCCTACGATCAACAAGGAAATAACAAGAATGTCTTCTCACTACGGCCCTCGAAACGTTCCTGTCGTGGGCTCAGTATAAATGAAGATGGATCGCGTTTATATGCTGTAGGCAAGTCCAAAGCCTTGCAGTGAGAAAATCACATTATCATTCTGCTGCATTCACTCTGACCGTTAGCCCAGTATCGTCGACACGAAAACCGAGCAGATTGACAACCGAACCGGAGCACATGAGTGAGTGCGGGACGGCAAAAAATTCAGTCGTCAACACCCCACCAAGAACTGATATCATCAGTGACTAAAGGTCCGCCATAAACCGAGTGAAACACCTTACTCCATGGTTGCTCGCCACCGGTGATGATGAGGGTGTAATCAAGGTATGACGCACTTCGCCACCTGAAACACCCCGAACAAAATTCTGATTCATTCTACATCTTGTTCAACAGTTATGGGACCCCCGCCAGAGGGAAGCTGTCCGAATGTACGCCCATCATTTTGATTACATCAGTGATTTTTTGTGGCTAGAAGATAGAAAACAGCTCGTTGCCACAAGGTGCGTTTTTTTTCACGCCGACTGTTTTGAATGACATATCATTTACGTTTTTTTTTACCCATGCATGGTGGTTGACTAATCCCATTTAATCTGGTGCAATTGAATTCTGCATTCCAGTGCAGATGGGACGCTTTCTGTTATGGATGTTCGCTCCAAGAAACCCAAACCTGTCGCGCAATCCGAGGATCAAGAAGATGAACTTCTCTCTATCGTGGCAATAAAGGGGTGAGTTCTCCGTCGCCACCATGTTTTTCCACTTTCCCATCGTATCCAGCACGTGCCTAATGGCCATGAGAGTTTGTAAGAACTCGAAGACTTCACACAACATCTTTGGATGGTGGAATGGCAACATTACAATTAGGGATATGCTCCCCCTCATAGGGGCTGCACCGCACTGTACCACACCATCTGCCGGGTCTTCCATTGCACCGTGCTCACCATACTAAGATTCAAATCTAGAATGTCAAAGGCCATTGTAGGAACACAGCTAGGAATTCTATCAGTCTTCAACCGCAGCAGCGGCTGGGGAGACTGTGTGGACCGCATTCCCGGGTGAGTCTAACCCGTCTTTGGTATGCCATGGGACAGAAGAAGGCTGATTCATTGATTCGCGGCTAGTCATCCCCTGTCAATCGACGCCCTGTGCAATCTCCCTCCAGATCTGCCAGGAATTGATACCACAAGCACGATCTTGACAGGGTCGTCCGACGGTTTTGTTCGTGCCGTGCAAATATTGCCCACAAAGCTGCTTGGAATAGTAACCGACCACGGGGATTGGCCCGTGGAGAGGATCGCCGTGGGAAGTGGCGCTGCGCAGTTGAGCATTGATACGGAGGAAGGGAACGAGGATGACGAAGAGTGGCATGGAATTGGTACAGCAGGGAGACAAACAAGCGGCGGTGCCGCCCGTGTTGATGGTGATGGTAATGATGACTCCGCTTCACCAGGACGTTGGTGGGTTGGAAGCGTGGGACATGAAGATGGGTTGAGATTGACAGACTTGATGAGATTTTTCCGTGACGGCGGAAATGCAGAGACAAGCGCTATGGGGGTCGAGAATGATAGTGACGTTGAGGATGACAATCCGGAGGAATCCGCCGGGGAGGGTGACGAAAAGCCGGGCATTGAAGTGGATGTTCAAGAAACTGAAGATGAGGTAGAAGAGGAGCGTGTGCATGGGCCGGTTAAACGAAAACGAAAGCAGGAAAGGGACCCTGTGGAGACGAAGAAAAAGAAGGGCAAAAAGAATGCTGTCGTAGTCGAAGATACGTCGTTCTTTGGAGATCTAGTTTAACGAGCCGCCAGCTTTGTGGAGTGATTAGACCCGCATGTTAAGCCGCTGAATGCAATCCGACCGCGTCGACATCTTGGCCCACATTGTTGGATCAATGTTGGAATACCGGCAATTCGAGATCAATGTCACTGTGACCACCTTCAATAGTCTATCGAACGTCCCATGCCTTTCAAAACCACACCATTCTGCAAATCTGCCATGCGTCGTATAAAAATATATCGGTCCAGTCGTTTAGTCGTGCTCTGTCTTATGAACTCGGGCCTGGGTAAGGGCCCAACGCGAAAACGTTCGTCCCACTCAGTACTCCTCGAGTTGACAGGATGTATTGATGTCGACCACGACACACATCGTGATTTCATTTCGAATTTATTCATAGACTGTGGAGGTCGCAGCTACCCTGGGTCAGGAATTGAGAACACTCTTTTGTACCTAATCGGTTGGGCCGGTGTCCCGCAGAGCAGCTTGCTCCTACCGAATGAGCAGCACTTTTTACAAGGCACCTGGCACACCTCACTTCACCGCTACCCTTCGCACACTCTTGGCTTTGCTGCAGGTTCCAAGTCCTTCATTGTTCGTCAAGGTGGGTCCAAAAGAGGTGATATATGGTATTTTGAGTGGGTCAAAGCTGGACTCTTTCCGTTATGGTTTGATACATGGTTTCTCCGCTATGGTTCTTGACATGGGTATGTCGGGGTAAAGTGGTTTGTGAGGATGTGGTTCAGTTCGTAGGGCCGTGACCCAAACCGACCATGGGGAAATTAGTAGAAATAGGGGTGGGAGCATAGTGTCATAGTTGGCAATCGGAGGAAGGTATGGTTTCAAATGCTCCTGGGTGTTTTTGAGTGCATTCTCGACTCGAGTGTTGAACTTCAAATTGTCGAGTTCTTGAAGATATAACTATGACATAACCTAGGTCCGAATAAAGATAGGGATGAGCCAGTTGCCGGGTGGCACGTGCTGGGACAAGACGGATCTTGCGAGCGCTTGTATCAAGTTGGAGTTATTGACAGGTGTACGGGTTTACCTCCTTCGACCTTCACTATCCACTCTGACTTGATCGTGAACGTTTAACAATGTTATTTACCGCAAGGCAGATTATCAAGGCTCAGAAGCATGTCTCCAGTACTCGCGCTCTCTCCACCCGAGCCTCCGGTGTCCTTTCCTCATTGGGTATTAATCCGGAAGGGGAGATACATGGTGTCTACGATGGCCAATGGCGCGGTTCTGGCGAGCTTATAGCCTCCAAGTGTCCTACCACAGGCGAGGAGCTTGCTCGCGTTAGAACTGCGTCCAAGGAAGAGGTACGTGAGGCCCTGGAACGGACCCGGGAAGCATATACCATCTTTCGCAGTACGTTACCGATTTTAGAAACATACCTTAAGTCCAACTTAACTGATTACCTGCAGACATCCCGGCGCCTAAACGCGGAGAAATTGTGAGACAAATTCGCGAAGCCCTCGCCGCCAAAGTGAGTTTTCAGGACGAATGATGTCGTGCTTTAATTCCCAATGCTCTACCAGCGAGATGCGCTTGGAGCCCTTGTTACTCTGGAAATGGGAAAGATTCGAACAGAAGGCGTCGGGGAAGTTCAGGAGTTCGTTGATATTGTGAGTCAGAGACCGGGCTTTGAGTCTAAATCGTAAATGACCCCACTGCTCGTAGTGTGATTATGCGGTTGGTTTATCGAGAATGATGAACGGGAGGGTCATTGCATCAGAAAGACCAGAGCACTCGATTCTCGAAGGTGGAGTGATCGGCCCATTTTCCACATGTCTGTCAGTCTCGTTTACATTTCAAGGTGTTTAGTTCCCAACCCCCTGGGTGTTGTCGCCGTGCTCTCCGCATTCAACTTTCCCGTTGCTGTTTATGGATGGTATGTTATCTCTGCTTCAAACACAAATAGATTTTGACGTCTATGATACTTAGGAATCTAGCGCTTTCAATGGCTGCTGGAAATGCGACGATCTGGAAGCCGTCTCCTACTACTCCTTTATGTTCCATTGCGGTAACAAAGATTATCTCTGGCGTGCTTGAGGCCAATGCTATCCCGGGCGCTGTTGCAAGCCTGGTAACAGGTGGCAAAGACGCTGGTGAGACATTGGTTAATGATCCCAATGTCGAGTTGGGTAGGAATCACCGAACCTCAAGTTTCAACGTTGCTAACTATTTTATAGTATCTTTCACTGGCAGCGAACGTGTTGGACGCGTTGTTGGTCAGGCTGTAATGTCGCGGTTCGGGAAGACGATTCTAGAACTCGGTGGCAATAATGGTGTGTATCCTCTAGCGCGGTGCAAGATCTGCTTAGCTCACTAACCAATATTAGCTTCCATAATCATGCCAGATGCAGACCTCTCACTTGCGGTTCCAGCAGTAGGCTTTGGAGCAATTGGTACGGCAGGTCAGAGATGTACATCAACCCGTCGGTTGTACCTCCATCGCTCTATTGCATCCGAGTTCTTGGAACGACTTGAGAAGTTCTACAAATCCATCAGACCCGGTGATCCATTGGAACAGAAGACTTTGCTCGGACCTTTGCACACTCGCGCAGCCTGTGGCACATATAGCAACGCTATTAATCATCTGAAGGCGATTGGTTCAGAAATATTGATTGGCGGGAAGAAATACGACGAGGCACCCTTTGGTGCTGGCAATTTTGTCGAGCCTACCATCTCTGTTCCTAAATCTGTCAACATGTCTGACAACATCTGGACAACAGAAGTTTTCGCGCCTATTCTGAACGTTGGCATCTTTGATGAACTGGATCAAGCGATAGCCTGGAATAATGCAGTGCCTCAAGTTAGTGTGATTCTTTACCGGACGATTGTTGCCGCATTTATGATCTTACTCGCAGGGGCTATCAAGCAGTCTGTGGACTCGTGATATCAGGAATATAGGTAAATGGATTGGTCCCAGTGGTTCCGACACTGGCATTGTCAATGTGCGTAAAATTTCATAAATTTACTATTTCTGAAATACTTAGAAGGCCCAAAACTGTTTAGGTCAACGCGGGTACAAGTGGCGCCGAGATTGGAGCTGCTTTTGGTGGCAACAAGGTCTGTGCTCTGTATCATTGTTTGATATCATAGGCTCACGTAGTGTGATCACTTCTAGAGCACTGGATGGTGATTATCATTACTATTCGTTCAGTTTTTCCCGCAAAACCCAAGTAAATTTTCATAGGGGACGTGAATCAGGTGGCGATGCTTGGAAGCAATATGTGCGCTGGAGCGCGTGCACTAGTATGTTTTCTGTATGGTTTAAGTGCACTTCATTTCATTCATGCCTTGTCGTTTCTCAGTCAACTTTTCAAACCAAGCTCCTTTGGCACAAGGTGTCAACTTCTCATAAATTGACATGATCTTTTGACGGTGTTGTGAGCGAAATGTATAATACATCGAGTTCAACAAGACCCTTTTTTTTTTAGTTTTTTCATCCCTGTCCAATTCGACGAGTTCTGCTCTGGTAACGTCGACTTGGTTCGGTTCGCACTATTCGCTCCAGAATCTCAATTAGGCGAGACATCAAAAGCAAATCAAACCGATGAAATCTGATGCCTCCCAACCGGTTCGTCCCACATCGTTTTAAATATATACATACGAGCACCCGGCAAGGTTCTGTCAGACTGGCACATCGGAGTCAGCCATCGTTGGGTGAGGCCAAGCGACTCTCATCAATGCTAAGCGAGTGTGAAAAAGAATTCATACTTTATGGCAGCGTCCCTACGGGGTTACTACTCTATTTGTTCCATGTGGGTTACAGAAACTTCATCAAGCGTCCTTAGCTTGGTCGACCACCTCACACCGTATCAGGTTTTGTAGAATCGTGTGTAAACATAACTCCGTTGAGCCACTAGATATCGCCGAACAGGGCATTTATTGACAAGGGCTGAGCTGCTGGTTTATTTCTGCCTTACATCTATACTTGCTACTAGCTTTGTGCTGTCCCTGTGTCCATCCTTCATCTTCTGCTTCTCAACATGTCGACTCCCGACGACCTGCCATGGCCTGAACTGGGGAACGTGTCTCGCGGTGCGACTAGAGGAAATCAAGGCCAGAAGGGAGTCCTCGGTCCCCCCGACCGCGAGGGTCGTTGTGTTCTTCAACTCCGCGTTCAGCCCGGCGTTCTTGCTGTACGTCTGAACCGTCAAGCGAGCGAATGGTATCGCATCCTCGATAACGAAGTCAACCGAGCCCTCAAGCTAACGAAGACATACTGGAGAAAGGCGAGGAGGAGGCAGGATTATGATGCGAGAGCTGACCAGGATCATATGGAACTACACGAGTGGTTGCAGCAGTTGAAAGACAAAACCATGTCGCATTTGGAGCTTCTCATGCAGAAAGGGGATATCCAAGGACCACCATACACCATGCCCGACGACATCGAATTGACCTTCCTCCGCAAGTTCATAGAACGACAGGCAGCCGGCATTCCTCACAACCCTCGACTGCGGAATGCTATGCAAGATGGAACATATTCACATCAAGACCACTCCGTGGAATCGTTAACGCCCGAACCATCCGAACAGAGTTTCATGGACTCTAGAAACCGTACGTCTTCCGCGTCGTCGTCAACGAGCACCAACACGACTGACTTCCAGTGTACACAGACCGTGTGTCTGATGATTCTTTACAACTTGGCATTCACTCACGGTCATCAGTATCCCCGTCTTTGATGAGCCCAGAAGCACTGCTTCAGGAAGCTGGGTCATCAAGTAAGCTCAAAGCTGTTGCGCAATTTTCCATTCTCATGCACCCTCCAGAGCAAGCATTACAGGCTGCACGCATGTCGTTGCTTCGAGCACAGAAGGATACACAAGACGCTTTCATGCGGTATACAGCTTGTCTCGATGTGGAACGACAGGCTAGACAAGCAGTCACCACTGCTGAAAAACGCCGCGACGATATCAGTGAGTTTCATTTGCCATCCACAGTTAAGATTTTTGGCTTATGAAGATAATAGTGGCCGTCCTCCTGGCGAGGAGCCAACCCCAAACAGGAGGTTTGCTGTTCGATTTTTCTCTGGTGGTGCCTGGAGACTAATTTTAGTTCCTCACTCAAACTCAAGACTTCACCGCCGACTCTAGGTCTCGAAATTCGTCGCTCTCAGGAGATGAGAGAGGAAGCCCCTCTAGATATCACGCCGAAGTATGTATCTTCTTTTTCTCCCCCGGTATTATTTTAGACACATGTTCCTAGTTCCAGGATGGTAGATCTAATTTCATTGACACGCGTGTGCAACCGAAGTCAATGGAACAGTGGTCAGAGCAAGACACGACCCAAAGCATGTACAGCACGAGCGAAGTGACGAATCACATTGAGGTGCGGCCCAACCCTATCGCTTGGTTTGTGTGATTCTGATGCCCTCCCTGATGGCAGGATCCCTCTGGCCGATCTAGAAAACGAACATGGGAACACCCCGCTCAGTTAACAGGTGAGGATGACTCAGACATATTTCTTCCAATTTAAAACCCATTGACAACGGCTGTGCGGCAGATGGCCAGTATGCATGTGAGGTAACGTCAAACATATCGAAGTATCACCTTCTCTTATTTATGAACAGATCAGGACCTTACACCCTTACCTCCACGCAAGCGTATACACCACATGATACCCGGCTTTGATGTTATGAGTAATACAGGCTTACAGACAGCTAACATGACACTACAGTCCTGATGTGTATAGATAATTATTTATGTGACACGAGAGCCAAGATCGCACGCTTCCGGTTTTGTATTGATATCTTCGCATTCTGCATGTGCTATTCTTATTTCGTTTGGACCGCTTTCGTGGATTTGTTTTTTTGCAACACGTATTCAAAAATTTTTGTAATCTATGTAGCCTACTAGTCTGTTTCTGACGCAGCCAAAGTCCGAGAGCAAGCATTGTTTGCCATAATAGGAGCCCACATCTGGCCTTGCTCAAGGGTAGCGAGTGCAGCACACCGCTGACTTGACTACTGCCCCCGAGAATAATCTAACCGCTCATATTATGAGCATTATTTTCTCCTGGAGCTCAGGGTTTCAAGGCGCGACGCCCAAATACATCTGATGGCGAAAGCGTGGACTAGGCCTAGGAGCAGTTTCCCCTTAAAGAGCTAATGAGCTGAATCTATTTATATCTGATAGTTGATATCATATATCAAATTACCTTTTGCGGTATGAAGGAGTTTTTTGAGTCCATGTTATGTCAGACCACCAATAAAACAAATGACAATAGTCGCCACTCCATTGCGATTTCTTTAATTTCTACTGCACGCCCTGATGGGCGTTGTCTACCCAATAGCTAATCACCAATGATCCCACGAGAAAGGCTCTACGTCATCTCACGTGTAAACCATGAGGTATCAACTATCGTTCAGTCAACGAACCTCGTGCGTTGCGACAGCAGCAATAGCGCCCACGATAATGGCAATCGAGAGCAACAGAACTGCAATCCCTACGACATAAGTTACGCTATTATGCCTGCGATATGTGATAATATTACTAAACAAAAAACGGGCGTTTACTGGTGGTTTGGGTTATTGTGCCGCTAGTTAAATGTTGAACCCTGTCACACCGTTATCGCAGAGCCACACCTACTAGTATTGCAACTGGTGTTCGTTAGCAATTGTCTCTGTTGGATGTTGCACAATAGTTCTTAGATGCTCCCCGCCATCTTTTAACCCGGCTCACCACCGCCTTCGAATTATATCTTAGTACGCGTGCACTCCACGTGTATTACCCTTGAAGACGCCTTTAACCCGATCGCCAAGTTTTTCAACGTTTTCAGTTCCCCAGCATCCTTCAACCTACCAAAAACCTACCCGCTTCAAATGAACCAAGCTCGCCCAAGTGCTCATCCAGACCAGCTCTGGCACAGAAGTAAGCTGTTCGAAGTGCCTATAACCGAGAAACTAACCTGTGCTACGCTTTCAGAGGTGGTTTGCCGGCAATACGTTCAAGGATATTGTAGCTATGGCCCTAAGTGCAAATATGACCACCCACCAGTTGGCGAGCGATGGTTTGATCCCAGGCCCCTCCCATTATCCTCACAGGCGAACCATAACGGAGGATGCTGGCCATCTTCCCAGGGGGCGAACTTGAATACGCACCTGGAAAGCCAACACAGTAATGGCCCGCACCCCTACCAACAACATTCGATGACGAGTCGCCTTTTGGGGAATGGTATGTTTTTGCGCGATGTAAGAACCGAGAAATCCTAACACGTTACGTTCGGTTGTGTAGATCCAAAGAAGATACGCTCCATAATTGCCTGGAAAACGACTCCTTGCAAGCACTTTGTCAAAAATAATGGTTGGTGTCCGCTTGGGGATGCGTGCAACTTGTACGTCCCATATTTACATTTCTTTTGTCACTATTGGTTATTTGACGCCTTATAGCATTCATGATTGGCAGTTGGTATACAGTACTATGTGGAACAGAGATATCATTCGTCAAACCGCGGAGTCGTCCTCCAGACCCGACGGAAATCAGAAGGCTACTTCGCATTGCTGGGCCCATGTTCAAGGTTTCTGTGGGGCGCGGAACTGCCCGCACTTCCATCCTGCGGATATTCAGCCTTGTGCGTCTATCGATTATTATTATGTTATCCACTCACCAAGACCTATTGTCTCAAAGACATCAAATATACACCATGTCCAGCGTGGATTCTTTGCGATAGACGGAGCACTTGTCCGTTTAAACATTTCGATGCTTTACCGTCGATTTCAGATTCTGAACCTGTCCCTGCTCCTCCGCCGCCGCCTCCACCCCCGCCGCCGCAGATGTTCTACCCACCTCCACTTCCACCACCAGTTACCTACACGTCTCCCACACTACCGCCACCCAATCCTGTCGAGGTGAATGGCACGACATACTTCCCTATCGCACATGATACCGCGGTAGCAGACGAATACCAGTGTCCAGTACAAACGGGACCGATCCCCGTACCTGTTCCTATGGCCCCACCTATTCTGGTTCCACCACCGACCCATTTACCTGAGCCGATTATGCCCCCACCAGTGTCACCGCCTCCGAGTTATCATTATGTCCCACAGGTTTACCAGCCTCATGTAGAATATCCACTTGAACGGGCGTACGTAACAGAACCTTCACCACCACTAACGTCCCCAAATCCCGCCGTGGTTCCCGAAGGTACAGCGCTTAATAATCCGAACTCACTCCCTGCTGGATCGGAGCATGAACCAGCGCCAGCGCCAGTACTAGTACCAGAAGTTGAGACCGCAGCGAACAATAATTCCGCCGAGTCTATTCCAGAAGATCAGCGACGAAAAAGAAGATCGAACGGTCATGTACGACGAATTAGTATCAACGTAAAAACCGGGGAGGTGGTTGAACGTACCCTGGAAGGACGGCATGGCGTATATGGGTTATAGGAAGGTGACACTTGATCCTTTGTCCATGGAAGGGGGAAACCCCATGTCATATTTGGCCATCATTTGGCTATCGCAGGAGATTGATCATTCATTAGGACTTTATTTATGCCCGTGTTTTAATAGTTTCATGTATGAAAATAGCCTGTAATTCACCGTCTGTCTTATCACCATGCTTTTACCGATTCGTGGTGCCGATGAGAGTCCAAGGACGGTATGAATCCGCGAGAAAGCGAAGCACCCAGGTATTTTCCGTCGTAAACTCCACTACAATTGGTCATCAAGTATGCGAGCTTGTGTCACAGATCATTACGACTTGAGACAGGACAGCATGAGGTCGGAATCTATTCCCAAGAGGAAAGCAGGCGATAGACCGATGTTCTAGTTTGCGGTCCCATCGTTGAAACGGTCCAACAGACTAAGATCAGGTCAAGGGTCTAGGTCCGGTGATGATAGAAAGGGCGCAAATAGACAGCCAGGCGGTGATCATAATTTCTCAGAGGATGACCAAGGTGGGAGTATACAAGTCAGTCTGATTTAGATAACGAGGAGCCCCGATGGAGAACTAGTTTGCGTTCGATGACAGATACTCCATGAGAACGAGCGATGATGACGGCTCCAGCGAGTGTGAGGTGGTCATCGTTTCTAGAACGGACGAAGGATGACACGGCGGCCATTCTTGAAAGGCTTCTGACAGATAGAAACACTGTCATGAAGGTTGTGGGCCAACGCCCGATTAGCGGTCATTAAACTTATGAAACAATCAAGTTGGTGGGGTGGTGGAGGGGTTTCGTGCGGCTCCTGGTCTGCAGAAGGTCTTCACGCTTGAGGTGCTGCGCTTCTGGTGAGGAAGAACCCTCCTACTTGAAGAGAGCCCATCAATCTGGTGCGGTTAAGTCCAACAACAGCCTCCACTACGGGTGTCTCCTCAGGAGATCCATTCATAAAAGGCCATGCTTCTCGGACATGTCGGTGGGTGATGTCCTACGAAGAAGCCCCAAAATCGAGCAAAGAATAGGCAACTGAAAACTGGGAGGTGGATAGTGACAATTACTTCCGCCACCAGGTTTGTGACCAAGTTTCAAGGGTAGCAAGCCCGCAGCAGCAAGCCCTGTATACCTCTTGTGGCGCTCAAGCATTGATTGATTGAGATTGTTGAAGCAATCACCGCTTAAGCTCGAGTGCACGTGGAGATGCATGGAGATGGTTCTCACCTCGCTAAACAAAGTTAAGCGAGGCAACCCACAAAAACAGTAAGCGGCGGTAGGTAGCCACAAAGATTCATGCCTCCCTCTAAGTCTCCCACGGGGGAGGGCACGTTCCAACCAGAGCACAGACTGGCTTGAGGCGTCAGGTTCAAGTCAAGAGCCGCAGGCGCCACGAGATCACGACCACCGGCTTGGAAGGGGGATAAAAGGTGAAACTCCGACTAGATTTAAATGCCTGATATCATTAGCTAAAACAAGCTAATGCATATCATATTCAGGAAGAGCGGCTGGGAACGGAGACCTTAACAAGTTGACGGACGAGATGACGGGATCATTGCTCCTCAACCTTATGGGTTGCCAGGGTTTGCTCCTGCGAGAAGAGCAGGCCAGACAGGGATGAGCAAACAGCCCTAGTCAAGGAGGATGGGAATTTCCTATTGTTCGACATGTCTCTTGGTCGATCGTCCTTCGGACGAAGATCATATTTCCAATGTCTCACAAGAAAAGGAGGATTGCGCCGATCGGAAGGCAGTCCAGCCGGTCCTTATTTTTTCGGTGGTCAAGACGTAACACGTAGTGATGGGAAGAGGTGATGAGAGCCAGCTCCAGGTCTTCGGAACCCCGAAGTCAGGGCCTTCAAAGTCAAGTGAAAGTCAAGTGGCGGGTGGGTGCTGGGTTGGATTGTTGACCACCGGAAGCTCGCTCCGCCCGGCCCGCGAATCGTCACATCATGATCCATCAATTCCTCATGACGGAAAAAGAAATTCGATGATTGCAAACCCTCAACATATGATAGGCTATGATAGGACCCTTGAATGACCTGAACAATACATATATAGTTCGATGTGCGAGTTAATGCAGAGGACACAGTATAAACAACAGATTTGTGGACGAAGAAAGAAAGGAAGATCGAGACGGAGCAGTGTGAATCATGAGGGTATAACTCACAGACAAGGGCGCAGAACATGGTGAACAAGGGACAGATAAACATGATAGTAACGAGAAAAACCTTGAATATGTAACACAACTGGAAGAAAAAAGAGAAGAAGACCGACTAGTAATAAGTAAATGAAAATGGTAAGTCGAGGAAAAAGAAATCATTATAATGCTTCTAATTCAAGAACCCACGGCATTTAGCAGAACCGCACAGGCAGGGAATCTTGTCCTGCTCGAATGGGAAGTGATAGTCTGCAGGGTAACGGGTGAATTAAAACTCGGACCAGCGGGAAAATAAACATACCATAAGTGATTTCGTCACCCAGTTCAATATCTTGTTTGGCATATATAACAATCTTCTTCTCTCCATTAATCGTAATGATTTTGGCTGTGCAATTGGGGTCACAAGAGTGATTAATGAGGCGTCTGCGGGTTTTTGGTCAGTTCCCATAACGTCAAGAGTAACATGGTCTAAGACTCACCCAAGGTTCCCTTTCTTCGTCGCATCCACGACCAAATCTTCATCAATCCTAAACAAGTAACTGCTTCCAATCCCCTGCCTTTCATACGCCTTCTCTCTTTTATCTGCCACAGCGGCTCGAATCACTTCACCGACATACTCGATAACCATTTCACCCCTTGCAATCCTTTCCATAGCATATAAGCCCCAATCGTGAATCGGACTTTTAGCGAACCGCAAGTGCTTCTTCCTCGTCTGCAGTTGGTTGAACTTGAAGGTCAGTTCGTTTGCAGCAGCCGTCTCGCCCATGGATAATGCTACTGCACGCTGGAATTGATTGATCTCTTCCAGACCAGCTGCACGCCGACGAGCATTGGCGCGATTGGACCGTGACGAAGTTACATGTTGTGGTTGTTGTTGAGTTTCGTCCGCCAGTGTAGGTGTGGCAGTATTGGTGGCACGAGCTTGATACTGTGCCACATAGGCCGCTTTCTCTGCATGCGTGATTTTGTAATAACCTTCCGTCCTCGCAGAGCCAGTAACATGCGTACGAAACGTTGCTGATTGCACAGTGGCTAAATCCACAGATCGAGCGCCAGTCTCCTGCTCTTCCTCCGCTGCGGGTTTGGACCCAGACAGCACGAGCTTGGCATAATACAAGTCTTCGTCATCCTCACACAAGCCTGACTCCAGTGGATCTGGCGGGGGCGGTGTAGGCGGAGGTGTAACCACGCGAGGTTTGCGTTTTGTCTTGGGCACAGGTGAAGGTGAGCGGGATTCCGACGGCGTAACAGGTACTTGCACTTCTTCCTCCACAACCACAACCTTCCTCGACCTCCTCTTTGCACCCTTCTTCGTCTTCTCTTTCTCTTCGACCTTCAATTTCTTCTTCAGCGGTTGTTCCCCCTCATCGGCCTCTTCCGACGTCGCACGTTTCTTGTGCGCCTCACCCGTCACTTCCGCCAACTTGATTAGATCTGCAGGATCCTCTTCCTCCGACTCAAGTTCATCATCCTCCACAACCTTCTTTGACCGCTTAACAACAATAGCAGATTCCTTTCTCCGCTTCTTCCTCGGCCTCTCGATAACTTCCTCTTCCTCTTCCTCCTCTTCCTCCTCCCTCTCCTCAGCTTCTTCATCCTGCTCCTGCTCCCTCTCCCGCTCAGGTTTCGCCAACTCCGGCTTCACATGAACTTCTTCCTCAACTTCCTTCACGATTCTCTGCTTCTTGAACGACAACCCTTTCAAACTCCAGCCCTTCGCCTTTGCACCCATCGCAGCAGCCTCCATCCCCTTCCGCTTCATCTCCCCAACCAACCGCGTCAACTCGGGTGACACAATCTTCTCCAACACATCTTTCTCCAGCGCCGCCCTCAACTCGCGAACAATTCTCACCTGGGCTTGCGCGACGAGTTCTTCGGGCCGGAGCTCGCTTTTCGCGCGGGCTGATGCTGGGATAGATTTGACTGCAGGTTGGACTGTGAGGACTACGGGCTGGTATGCGAGGGTTTTGTTTTGGATGGAAAGGACGCGTTGGGCGCGTCGTGCGGAATCGGGTTTGTTGAATGTGACATACAGGCCTGTGTGATCTCGTAGAACCTATCCGGTTCAGTTCGAGGAAAGTATAGCAAAGACGAGAGCAAGCCACCATCAACACAAAGCACAACATACGAGACGTAGTGTTAAAGACGCACCTTATCCGGATAAAAGCCCTCAAAAAATACAATGACCTCTTCATCTCTCACAGAACTCAATCCAACACTCCCACCGCCTTCCCTCGCAACACGAACATAATCAAATCCATTCTCCAACAACTTCCGCAACACCTCATTCCTCTCTTCCTCTCTCTCCTGCTCACTCTCGTACACGCTCTTCCTTGACCGTGGACCACTACGTCCATCGCGATCCCGGTCTCGATGGCTACTATCCCGATCACGGTCGCGTTCCCGATACGATGATGAGTAAGAATAAGGTGACGGCGAGCGAGAGAGCGCGTTGTATGGTGACGGTTGATAATGATCACCGCGGCGAGAAAAATAGCTGTAGCCTCTTTGTCTTCCTCGTTCCCTCTCCCGTTCCCGTTCTCTTTCTCTGTCTCGGTCCCGATCTCGGTCCCTCTCCCTCTCCCTTTCTCGATCACGATCTCTATCCCGCTCACGATCCCTGTCCCTGTCCCTGTCCCTCTCTCGCTCTCTATCCCTATCCCTCTCTCTATCCCTCTCACGATCAAAATACCCCTCATGCATCGGCGTCGACCCACTCGACTCACCTCCCCCATTCTTATACCTCGGCGTCGTCAACCCACTCCCTCCCGCACCCAACCCAACCGGCGTCGAAACAGACGCAGACATCGACATCGGGCTCGCCCTCGTCTCCGTCCTCGCCTTGAAAAAACTACTCGAAATCCGACCCGCTTTCATCCGATCATACAACTGACTCGAACTCGACGCAGAACCCGACATCGTACCGCCGGCTGAAGTCACACCGGCGTCAACGGCCGCCAGAGCGCTCTCAGTCACGCTCACTGATGGACGTTGTGGGAGTCCATGTTTCGTTGGTGCTGGTGGAAGTTTGGATGACAGGTTGAGGCCGCCGGGTGTAGTTACGACGGGGCTCTGGATGCTTCCACTTGCGTCTGTGGGTGAGATCGTTGCTGATAGCGGTGTTGACCCAGAAGCTGCATGTGCGAGTGGATTTGGTGGAAGAGGGTGATGGAGCCTCCCGTCAGGTCGTGGTGGGATGCCTGCCGTACCGGGAATAATAGAAGGTTTGCGGGATTGATGTGAAGGTTGATGTTGCGGCGTTTGTCCGGTTGGCGTTGAGACGCGCATACTCCCACTCCCGCTTGCTGTTCCACTTGTTGCACCGTTAACACCAGGAGTGGTGGTAATGCTAGGACCCAACAAGGTCTCTCGCTTCTTCCTCTCCTTCTCTTCCCTGTCCCTCTTTTTCCTCTCTTCCAACTCCTTTAATACCGCTTTGAGTTTCACACCCTCACCATCAAATACAACTCTGATCTCTCCTTCCTCCGCCTGTCCGCCTTTGGCGTTCAACATACCCAAAGAACCGGCGGTAACCACACCCGGTAGCCCGCCCTTCCTACCGTTCTCCCTTTCGACACACTTCTTCGCTTCCTCGTGCGTCTGGAATTTGATATGCACAATCCCAAGAGCACTCCCGTTCTCCTTGTCAATCTGCGGCTCAAAACCAACGAGGGCGCCATATTGACCATAATGCCGTCGGATGGCTGGATTGGGCGTGAGCGGTGGGATATTCGTTATGAGCACCGAGGTTGGTGGCGGAGGTCCCGTTGAATTAGCGTCGTACTATAAATAGAACGGAACCAGATATCCGAGAAAAGAAAAGACGTTAGTGCCAGCTATACGATCTCTCACGAAGATTAAGAATGACGGAAAATAATAACAATGAAAGGCGGAAAGCGAAAGAGAAGCGGGACACATACCTCATACCGAACCTCGACAAATTCCTTCCTCAAACTTCTAAGCGCGGGCTTTGGCGCCCACCCAGGCTCCTTTCTCGGATCCTTCACAACTCCCACCTCCTCCTCTTTCACCCCATCCTCCGTAACATCCTCCCAAACCCTCCCCTCAAACCTAATAAATCCTTCTTTACCATGCGTTGGAGGCCTATATATCCGCTCTTTATCCGACTTCCTCGCGTGCTCCATAAGACTTTTATAGTAGGCCGCTTTGGCAGGTTGATACAATGATGGATTAGATACAGCAGCAGCAGAGGTGGCGGAATCGGTGTTTCCATCGTACAGGAGTTTGTACGTTCGAAATTCGGGTCCAGAGGGGTATTCGGATGGTGGAGGGGGCCAGTCTGGAAGGGGCGGTAGGGAGTAGAGTTTTGGAGGTTCGGGTTCTGGGACGGGGGTGGGTTCACGTGGGGGTTCAGGCACGGGCTCAACTGGGGTTGGTTCCGGTTGCGGCGTTGGCTCCTGTTGCACGGGTTCCGGAGGTGAAGGTGGTACGGGTGATACGGACGCAGGAGGTGGTGTAGGTGGTTTCGAGGGTGGTGGCTGTGATTCATTAAGTACGGGAGGCGGAGGTAGAGGAGGTGTTGAAGGTCGCCGTGGGGGTGGAAGTGGAGGTGGAGGTGGCGCATTTTCTTCGGGTGGTGGGGGCTGTTGTGGTGTCGGTGGAGGATCTGAAGGAGGCGGAGGCGGTTTCGGGATCAGTGATATTGATATCGGTTCCTTTTTCTCGGGTAGTAGATTTGCTGGGGGCGGAGAGGGTTCTTTCGGTGGAGGTGGGGGTGTTGGCGCTCTCGTGAGAGGAGGCGGCGGTGGCGGTGGAGGTTCTGAAGATGGCGGAGGTGGAGGTGGTTCTGTTGAAGGTGGTGGGGGAGGGAGAGATTCGGCAGGTGGTGGAGGTGGTGGTGACGGTATTCGAGGATCTGAAGGTATTGGCGGTGGTGGGGATTTTGGTTCAGCTGGAGGAGGGGCAGCTGGCGGCGGCGGTGGTGGTGGTGGTTGTTCGACACTTGGGGGTGGGGGTGGAGGTGGCGGCTCTACCGGAGGCGCTGGTCGATCACAAGCAAGGGAACGTGGATGCAATGGAATTTGCACGGACGATTTACCCCTCGCAAGACCGGCTTTCAGGCCAGCAGGGGCAATAGGTATAGAAATCGCAGTTCGAGACCCACTGTCGCTTGGTGCGCTTGGAATGGCAGATGAGCTTCTGCTTGCGCTCTGCAAATTGTCATGCACACCATTTTGCTGTGATTGAGACGACTGCCAGCCCTGTAAGAATTCATGGTAAATACCTGGTACATCGGAGTCATAATGGCAATAAAAATGTAATCACCCCGGAATCCGACCTCCCACTCGCAGGATCTGACCGTTTACCGTTTATCGATATTGGATGTCGACCTGATTGAATGGCATGGCTGGAAATGCCATTTGGCATGCTGGGGCCGGGAACGCTTTGCTGGGAATAATGAGAGCTGTTGAGGAGCTGCTTCGGAGCTGTGGGCGGCGCTCTGTGAAGGCCATTTACGAGACTGCGCGGGCCTGTTGGAATGGAGCTAAATCTCGAGTTGAGAGGATGATTTGAAAGAGAGGATTGCTGGCGGGAAGGGGGTGATGGGTGTTGTAGCTGGTGATGGTGTGGATGAGTTGGAGGTTGTCCTGGAGCAGATCCAGGCGGCAGAGAAGCCCGGAGAGCGCGAGGACCAGTTGGAGGGGCCTTCCCCGACATCTGACAGGGCCCAGAGGAGGCAGAGAGGGAGAATAAAAGAACGTAGGAGGCAATGGAAGAAACTGTCACCGCTTTGCCGCGCGTGGCATAAGCAGCCAGCCAAACAACACCCAACCAGAAACATATCTCTCTCCAGACTTTCCTCTCAGCCACCCTCATTCTCTCCCACAATCGTCTCTCCCGGCCCTCTGTCCTCCACGCCCGCCTTTATTGTTCCATCTCATGTCCATGCAGCCCACCTCACGCGTGACTCATCACACCTGACACATTGGTCGCATCCTGTCATCAGCAGCATGGCGCAGTGGTAGCGCGCGGGGCCCACAACCCCGAGGTCACTCGATCGAAAAGAGTTGCTGCTATGAACTATATCTCATCTTTTTCCAAAGCTACTGACCCAGACCATTCAAACCACCCGTCTGCCCTCGCACCACCCTGGATCTGATCAACAAGCCCCAGCGCAACGTCAACCGTCTTCGATGTTTCGATGCTGTGCAAGAATACCGAAGCGCCACAGATCGAACAGAAATATCTTTTTCTCCCCACACTCGACTCGTATTCTCCCATCCCCATTGGTGCCTGGCCTCCAAAAACAATCGCATTCCCTGTCTTCTTGTCATATATGTTCTCCACCGGTACACGCCCCCAAGAAACAACCTCAAATCCTGCCGTCCATCGACAAGACCAACATTCACAATGCCTCGCCGGAAATTTCTCTGATGATGACCCCGTGACGTAGAATTCCACTCCCTGACACTGGCAGTAGAAGTGAAGCCTATCTTTGTGTGGATTCGACGGCAAACCCGGTGCCCGCCACCCCTTCGGTAACAACTTGCTGGTCTTAGCCCACCCAGCCCACCTCTCAAGCTCTCCACCGTCCCCTTTGGCACCGTGAAAGTGATCAGCAAGTCCACCGTCCAACGTATCCTCGACATAGATGTGATATCCCACCCTCACGATTCCACTGACTCGCTCCAACAACCCGACCGCGATACACCAATACGCCCTTGGTCCGTGCACGCCCCCTCCTTCAAGATCAATATTAAACCGTTCCGCGATTCCTTGATTGGCCGGGTTCGCCACGTCATCGAGGAGCCAAGTAGTGTCGTACCTCCAAAAAACGTGTGCACCACAGGTCTTGCAGAAGTAACGTGTCGCTACAGGCGAGGTGCGGTATTCCTTTAGGTTCTTCAAGCTCGCTGGTGTATTCCGCTCTCCGTCTTCGGCCTGTAATGGAACCCCGTCAATCGTGACGTGATACACCGCCATCTGCCCACTGGAATGTCTGCACGTATCGCAGTGGCATAAATCGTTCTCGATGGGCAATCGTGCGTTGCTAAACGCAACGCGGAAGGTGTTGGAGGAACAGTGGCATGAAGCGTTGGTGTATGTACAGTCGTCTGTGTTCATGATACACTCTGCAATTGCTATGTTATCGTGGTCCGGCCACTTTATACGATGGATGTGTAATAACCCCAATGAGACAGATCACAAGCTGCATGTTTGGTCACGACTCAAATATTCATGCATGATGAAATCCACAACACGCTCATCAAGCTATGCGTCCCTTGCTTCTCCCATGTGTCTCTCCAAAAACCAATACACATCGCCCAATACTGCCGTGGAGTATTACCTGTATGTCTCGTACACAGCAACGTCTTCGGGTAAAGTAAGCATTGGGTCAATAAGTCACACATTACATACTTATTACTGCGGTTGTGATTGGTGGTATCTACTGAAAAATAACCAAAACAAGTAGGCGAAATTTCAGAAATTTGAAATTTGCGTGCCCCTCCTACCTGGGGTGCTTCAGCATTCTCAGACTCGCGACCGGTGCCATGCCATCGTCCTTGCTCTCCGCGACATCGTGATCCATTTCCCTGTGAATGGCAACCATGTTGGGTCCGGCTTCTGAGATATAGTAGTCACTGCCCAGAAAGAGGTCAAGCTGAAGCCTTGAACTCAATGGGGTTTTATTACACACTACATACTGCATTCCTGCGTGGCCGCAGTCATAGAATTTTAATGAACTGAGAACGCACAATCTTGAAGATGTTCAGAAATTCTGCGTATTTTAATCGTTTCTCGGTGCTGCCCATCACCCGGGAGACGAACAAAACCTGTTTTAAAAATTCCATGGTAAATGCATCAGACTATCCCAAAGAATGCTGGCGTAACTCTTCAGCGTGGATATCAAACAGACCTCACTGGATATTCGGATGAGGATGTCAATAGGCGTGCGACTGTTAACCAATCGAGCATATAAGCGAATACAAATGAATAGTATGAAAATATGAGGTTCGGAAGAGGGGAGATATCAAGGTGTCAATGCGAGCATACTATGCGCTTACATTACGGAAAGGGCTCCCGTTTATCGTTGTAAGCGTCCGAGCTTCCTGTTAGATCTACAAGCACTCGTCGAGTCTATTGCTACAGGTTGCGGATCCATCCGCTCCTCTGCCGCGGTGCTCGGAACGTGATGTGTTTCCGTTAACAGTAATTTTTTACGATGCCTCGGATACTCGGACTCCAAATGTTGCTTTTTTTTTCGGACGTTTGTTTTTCTTCTTCACAACGTTTCGATGGCATCGTAAAGATAGGTATCACTTGTATATATTTACTTCTTGACGGTGGCCCATATAAATAGCCGTAGTGCGCCGAACGTAACCTGCATCTTAGCATCAGGGTATTGCAACAGCGACCATCGACCAAACTCTTGTAGCAACAGAGGTCGTGTATTAAAAAAAATATCCAGCGTATAGTTGCACGGATCTCAGTTGAGTGTGTAACATCGTACACTCGTTAAGGTATTAATTAGCTCGTGCTAAATATGACTCTGCACAGCAAATATTCTTTGTTATACTCGCTCACGTTGTATGTCATTTACCGATCTCGTCATCACCCTGGTTGATGTCGGTAGCTATCCCCATTTCCTTCACAATCATCACATTATTTATTTAGAGCTCTGGCATTCCTACTGGCTAACCCACCGGTCCAGTGGAAGTGAGCGGGAAAAGCTGACTCAAGTGTTTGCAAGGAAAGCTAGAGAACCTGACTTTATCTATGATGCCGTAGTGTGCTCGGGCCTCCCTAATTGAAGGCCTTCAAGTTTAACTGTTCTACAACAGGGTACCAACATACAAGCCCCAGAGTCCTTCTCTACGGTAACGTCCATGGTAATGAATGACTGCAATGATGGTGATATGCTACAGAAATGTTCAGATCTCCCAAATCCCTAAGCTACAGTAACGAATGAAGTTTGTTCGAAGAAGTCCAAAAGGAATGCGTTGTGGTGTTTGGTCGGTAGTACAAAAAGAGTGTGTCTTGTTGCTGAGTTGATGGTGCAAATAAAAGAGTGCAAGTAGTTTCTTCAGTCAATGGCAGAAAGGAACGTATTTCGTTCCAGGTGGTGGAGAAAGAAGCGCGTTTCGCTGCTCAGCCAGAGTTCATCATATCGAACATCTAGCTTCTTCAAAATCGTCGGTCTGGCCCATCAGAAGAGCTGCGGTTGGGAACTTGCGCGCCGAGTACTGAGCTCTCGCCTCAAATGACCCCGAGGGCATCATCAGAGAACTGATCCTACTCTCAGCTCCACCGTCGCTCCGTTGCCCCCCGCCCCAAAGCGATGCTAGTCCTTTGATCCCAGACTGACACCGCTTTCTCTGCTACACGCCCTCAGGCCACCTCGAGGAGGCAAAGTCCTGGAACTCCCGTGCAAGTGGCTCGGGGAACGCGGGCATATCCAAAACGGGTAAAGGAGTCCGAGGTATGGAGAGAGGTATTGAGCTAGGGCTTAAATATTTATTGCGTGCCTGCGTTGAGTCAGTAACAAAGCCAGAGATGAAAGAGACGGACATACCGAGCGTACTGCAGGTGCTTGAAGAATCGAAGCGACTGATCCTCCTTCGGCTACAAGGGTAGATATACCAGAATATCGTGTCCGACTGGTTTGCAGAGACGGCGGTTCCACTTCCGTTGTTTGGCGCGAGCTCTCCTCTCTTCGTTGTTCATCCCGGCGCTGGGCTTGCGCATGGCCGTGGTGCGGTTTCCGGGATACACCCATACGAGTGAATTGAATCGGTGAGCGCGCGAACGCTCTCGATGGAGGCGCCGGCATTGGGACCTTGTGCTTGTGCGGACGTGGGTTCCCGCGCTCAGCTTCTGTTTCCGATGATGCCATAACGTAGACGCGGCTCCTCGGCCTCTGCAGCTCCCTCTTCATTAGTTTATGTTTCGCTCTTCGCAAGACGAAAACATAACAGGAAAGCAAGATCGTGGTAGCGAAAGATATAACGCCCATCACGATGATTGCGATAGCCATCCACTGGTGCAACAACCTGATTTTGTAACACGGTAAATGTGGTTTTGGGAAAGAATGATAACTTACTTACATTAAGATGAGGAGGGTCAGGGTAGAACAAAATGAGTGACACTGACGAAGGCACCCCAGTGTCTCGAGGTATCATAGTCCTGTCGAGATGAGCAATTTATATACGGGTCGACTTCGCAAGATCAGTGGTAGTGGTAAGGTAGAAGATGTCGCTTTTCGCCGTAACTTAGATATGATTCGGTCATCAATGCATCACAGCCCTTGTACCCAACTTCTCCTGGGAGGAGCGAACGATCTCGAAGTCGCCTGTACATTGAAGTCGAGTGCTGTGAATGCATTGATGGTCAGCGCCTTGTTCCACTACTGCGTTATGACTGTGGGATTCTCTATGTAATATGACGAGCACGTCTTGCATACGGCTTGGGGTACATGTTCCCCGGGGGGGAAGGCGTAGAGGTTCCGCTATCAGCGAATTTGCCAAGACCTTCGGATCTTAACACTTTTATCGGTGTCGTGGATCATTTGATTATTTTAGCGGGACAAGAGGAACAAAGGGGGGAGCGCAACTGAGGAAGTATGTCCCGTCCTGTGCGACACTAGCAGGGGCGAGGTATTGAGAGAGAGGATTCGAAGGCAAGCTTGGAGCGACCAAAACGAGTTCCACTGCTCACTAATTAGGTGAGAGTAGTTAACAGTATGTAGTGAGGGTCTGAGATAATTATGGTCAGCTACTGTCCCATGTGTGCCTTCCAAACACAACTACTTCGATACGTCATTCTTCTTGTGGTGGTACGTAATCAGGCATGGGCTGGTCTGCGCCTGCAGTCGTTACCCCCGCCCTCAGGGCAGACAGCTTTTTATAACCAACTTTTCGACAGAGTTGATGACGCATTTCAAACCTTCCGCATCGTTTGCGATAGATACGGTGTTTCTGGTTTGCACCGCCCCAGTGTAAGTTGGCGGAGATTTCCGGGCAATCATTCACTATGGTCGATCATATGACCTGTAAACCCCTGTTTCCCCACAGTGCTCTGTCGCGCCTCTCACCCTCCCCTGCCGCTTGCGTCTGCTGCCCGGGACCCGTGGGCTTACACACTACTTTCAAAAATCTCTATTTCTACGATATTTTGCTATTTATCATGAGAACCGACTTCGTTTTGGGTTATCTCATCCTTCCTTTCCTTTTGGTGTTGTCTGTCTTCGGTGCTCCTGCATCCATCGGGGCTAGTAGCGAGAACACCCTGCGAAGACGTACCACTCCAGTCTTTCCTGATCAACCACCTTCATGCCCTATTTGTGCGAAGGTAAGTGCTGCGAATATCCTTTCCAAGGGAGATCAGCGCAATGCCCGAACTCCATCTTTTAATAATTCTGGACTATACCTCGGCAGTCATTTTCCTTGACAAGGGTATGACTCTGTATGTTGATTGTTGTCTTAGGACTACCCTAGCATGAGCAGCTGTGCCGAAGCCGCTCCCGTCTTACAGAACTTTACCAACGTTCGTCCCCCAACTTTGACGCTCTTAAGTTGCTCTAATCAAAATGTAAAGGTCATATTTAATCCCGGCGCGTTCGTCGATGTCATCAAGTGCGCCTGCGTTGATACATTCCAATCCGTCTTTCCACAATGCGTCGACTGCTTCATGCGTACCGGCCAGGAAAATGTGCTCAACACTCCAAACCTCCCTGCAGTCGTCGATGGAATGAGGAAAGTCTGTGCCATCGAGAGTGCATTACTCGGGAATGTGTCCGCCGTGAATGGTGAGACTACGCCAGGTGCTAGCGCACCCGCGCCTTTGCCAACTGGCAATGCTGCAGCTCCTGTCCAAATACAGAGCACCATAGCACTTTTAGCGGCGGTTCTAGGCGTCGGCCTCAGTTCTTTGACTTTGTGAAGGGCAATTTTCTGATACTTTTGGGTAGTTCCAGGCTTATTTATTTTGCTTTACTCGAGTACGTTCATGACCGTTACGACCGTTATGACCGCGACGACTTCTCACGACTGCACGGCTACCCTTTGTAACGAATACCTGTATTAAAGAGAATTCGATCTTGTATTTTTGGTCTGTCTTTGCTGGAGCTAATAGCTAAAGTTCCAGTGGCATTGATGGAGAAAGTGATAAAGGCTTCGCATCCCGTGACTGGCAATCCTTCAGGTTCGCCAAGCATCAGGCTACCGAATGTTCTGAACTCTCATCACGGAACCTGTCTTTCTCCCAGAACCATCATCACAATCTTGGAGCTCGCGACGACAGCCTCAGGCATCACGGGATCGCAGAGTGATCATCATCCGGTGCTTCGTTTTCTCACTGCTCCCTCGTCATATGTTTAGAAGACGTAAAAATAGGTCTCGGCTTCAACGTTGTCAATGCTTACGATCTCGCGTTCTTCTTAACTGCATTGATAGGATGGATCCGAGGATAGACCCCACCAGCTCCACGGAAACAGCGTGATTGAACGTGAGGCCCTTCTGCTTTCTCAAGGATGCAGGGAGATTTGTCGACCAAATGCCTGGACTTCCTAGCCCCAGGCACGTCCCCCCGCGCACATATCCTCGCTGGGCAGGCGTTCTACCTCATATCTTCTGTTACTTGCACCCGACTGAGCCCTGGGTGTGGCTTGTATCAGTGCTGAGCAGACCTCATTACGAAGGTGGCAGTCTCCCACTGGGGCATGGTCACCAGGCAGGATTTCCATGCGGCTTGGAAGCCCCTCTAGGGTATTCTGCTCACGTTCGCGAATGCTGACCACTCTTTTGAATGCTATCCAGTGCCTCTAGATGACTTCGGTGAACACCCACCTCACTGTCATGTATTTTTGGTCGTCAGACGTGCGGGTCACAAGATATCCAGTTTACACCGCCGGGCCGCCGAGATCGTGAGTACTGGTATATATACGAGTAAGGCTGCGAATCCAGTTGTCCGAGCGCCGAGACCTCCATCCTCTGCTGTACTCCTCGCCATGAAGTTTTTACCTGCGCTACGATTTCTGATCTTATCGGGAGCCTGCCTCTTCGTTGAAGGGCAGACTGGGCGTAAGTCGGTTCAACCCTCGTCGGTTAGCGGGAAGCGTCATTGACATTTCGCCACAATGTCAGTCACTCCAAAGAAGTTCTTGTCTCTTCCACTTGGGCAAGTCAGGCCTACGGGATGGTTAATGAACCAGGTACGTGTTCATTCGTCTTTTTCGTTTCTTCGTTTCTTACGGTTTATCTTTTATTGTTAGCTGATGGTTCAAACCAATGGCCTCGCGGGTCACGAACACGAGTTCTATAACTAGTGGGATCGTCTTCTTTAGTCGCACGTCAAACTCTCGCGCTAACAGAATTATGATAGCGTCGCAAAGACTGACTGGGTTGGTGGCACATCAGCATATTCCAATCTAGAAGAAGGTATGACGCTTGTTTATACTTTTAGGAGTATGGATCACTAAAGGGATCCTTATAGCCGGAAGCTATTGGTTTGTGAGTCGGCTAGACGTTGTGGTTATTGAAACATAATAACGGAATCCTCGAATACAGAACGCAATGGTCCCGAACAGCGTACTTGCCAACCATACTGTTATCCACCAGAAGACGCTCGACTTCCTCAATTACGTATTGACGAACCAAGATTCGACCGGTTGGCTCGGCCCTGAAGTGAACACCAACAAACCTCGTTATCTTTGGGGAAGGTTAGCAAATTTGGAGTTTCGGCTTCTTAGTAGCTAAACTTTGACGATTATGCTAGATATCCTTTCTTCTTCGGGGCCATTCAACTCACCGAAGTTCACCCTGAACTGACTGATCGTGTCGTTACTGCACTTCACAAGTTCGTAGCTTTGGCCAATGCTATGCTCAAGAATAACGGTGAAGGAGTTGAGCCTTGGGCTCAGACGCGTTGGGAAGACTTCGTTATTACACTGCAATGGTAAGGTTCGTATGTGCGTTACTGGATAGACTTATGCATCAGTGTTCAGGTTGTACGATAACCACCCGAATGGCAACGAGGACCTTTTGGTTGACACGATGAAACGCTTGAAATGGACGGGCGTCCCTTGGGAGAAGGTCTTCTCTGAACAGGTAGATGTACGCTTTTTGGACGCTAGGCAGTTCTTCTAACGCGGAGTTCCACACAGTACTTCCCTAAGACCGCTGGTAAGGTACACTTGGGCCGATGAAAATAGTAGACTGACGATCTTGATTCTCTTAGTCGAGCACACTCCGGTATGTCTTGTGCAGCCGTCTGACGGTGGTTGTCTGATCGTCCTCGCAGAACCCCTTCAACCTCCCGCTGACTGCAAGTACACTGCCAGTCCTGTTCAGCGGAAAAAGTTGACCATATACTTAGTGGCATGGTGTCAACGTGGCGGAGGGGCTTAAGGCTCTTCCATCGACCTACAGATTCACTCACAACCAGACCGGTGAGCGCTTATACGTCCGATAGCTGCAATAGCCGCGCCCACAAATAAATCCGCTAGACCTTGATGTTGCTAGCAAAGGTTGGGATATGCTTTTCCAGTACCATGGTAGACCTTCTGGCATCTACGCCGCTGATGAGTACCTGGCTGGTCTGGAAGCTGTCCGAGGGTAAGTATGATCTTTCAACACATGAGGGTAACCATTAATGCATGTCCCTCGCAGAACTGAACTGTGTCTTGTTGTGGTATGTTGAATATTCGCCATTATCGAGATCGGTGTCTAATATCGTAATGCATGTTAGGAAACCATGTTTTCGTACGTTACTAAGGGCTCATTAGGCTATAATGAGTTGACAATAATTCGATTATCAGAGGGTCTTACCTTTATCAAGTCATCGGGGACCCCAAATTTGCCGACAGAGTGAGCCCAGACGTGTATTGTCTATCTGCACCTTTCTCAACGGATAAGAAAAGGTCGAGAGAATTACATACAATGCCCTTCCTGCAACGTTAACTGGAGGTAACTTGACCCCCTAATCTTCAACCATTCTCGAGTTTATGAACGAGTTCAGACATGTGGAGCCGACAATATCTACAGCAGCAAAACCAGATTGCCTCAAAGAACATGAGCCCGTGAGTGGTGTAACCGTCGTTGTGGCCTGGATTGTAACTGAGTCTGTTTATATCAGAAATCCCTTCCCGAACGATGGGTATACGTGTTCTAGTGGACGAGGAATATACGCTAACATGTGGTTCTCCCAGGCCTTACTCAAACGTTTTCGGATTGGAGCCCAATTACCCGTATGCCTTCTGAGGGTTCGATCATTGTATCATGGTCTGACGCCATTCTCGCAGTTGCTGCACTGTCAACTTCCCTCAAGGATGGCCAAAGTTCATTTCAAATGCTTTCCTGACGACTCCTGACAAGAAGTCCCTTGTGCACCTATACCTTGGGCCATTTTCAACCTCGACTACCCTCGCGTCAGGTGAGTTGTCCAGTGCTCTGGCTGTTGCCCGCTCTCACTGATGATATTCTAGGGAACAAGGTCACTGTCAACGTTGATACCGTTTATCCATTTAGCGACACTCTGACGACCACCATCACCGCAACGAATGCCTTCACATACTATGTCCGGATCCCGAGCTGGGTCTCTGGTGGCACAATTGCGATCAATGGGGGGCAGGCAACCGCTGTCAGCCCAAACAACGGCTTGCACGCGGTTTCTGTTCCTGCTGGAACGACTAAATTTGTCCTTAATCTACCAGCCAAGATCACCACCGGTATGTTCAAGGTTTAGTGAAGGCGCCTGCTCAGATTAAAGACCGCATACAGAGAGCCGTCCCCATGGGTCTATCGCTGTTCACCGTGGACCGTTCAACTTCGCCTTTGATAGTAGGTCACGTTCAAACGCGGGCCATGGTCCCCGTCTGATATTTTATTTATAGTTCCAAGAAGCCAGAAAGTCCTTGCGAAGAACTCCCAGCAGCCACTCGCAGTCGACCTCGAATTCGACGCAACCGCACCATGGCAATATGCCATTGATCCGAAGACCTTGCAGTTCCACACGACTTCCCCTTCTTCGCTTCCAAGCCCGGTCTTCGATTCTGGGAAGTCACCTTTAAGCATCACCGTTACGGCGTGTCGTATCAACTGGGCTACTGCTGGTGACACATTCGCCGCAGCTCCTCCAACAAATCCTGCATGCACAGGGGGAAATACAACTTTGACTTTGACACCTCTCGGGGTGAGTGATTTGTGCCGTCCGCGGGTATCCCAGGCTTATTCGTGGCAATTGTAGACCACCAAGCTGAGGATTAGCGAGTTCCCTGTCATGGCGTGATCTGAAGATGCAAGATAAATTGAGGGGATGCATAAGTTCTGAAGACACTAAACGAAGAATCTATGAGTCATGGACAGGGATAACAGTGTACAGCACGAAAAATTTATGAGTCATGAACAGGGATGACAATGTACAACACGAAGGTGGCAAATGTGTCAAATGCAATGGAGTTCGAATAGAACAGACCATTCAGGTCTGAAAATAAACCATACGAATACCGCTGGAAAACTAGAGACACCAAGAACTAGCATTATACAATACTGTCGTTTGATCTGCACCCCACGTTATCGTCGTAGTCCTCCTGGATCGTCCGGTCCGCTACCCGATGCGCTCTCTCCTCCCGACGATGTTTCCGATTGCACCATTCGCGGAACAAGAACCAAGGCCACCCTAAACCCACAAGGAATGATTTATCTTTGAGGAAGTACCGACTTTGGAATGCAATGATGACCCAAATAGTGAATACGGTGAGAGGAATGGCAAAGGCAACGTAGTATCGGAGGTCGCCATTCGTTCCAGGGGCAATTTCGTGCGTGTTCATGCCAAATATACCCTAAACACTGTCGAGCCCGGAGTGCAACGCAGGCGGAAGGGAAGCACTTACAGCAACAAATGAGGCAGGGAGGAAGACCATGGTGAGGTAGGCGATCTGTTTCATCTGTAGAGGTTGCGCAAGTTGAGCACAAAACCACTCAACGAGGGAACACGAGAACATACAGCCGCACTATCCTTCATAGCCGCTTTTGTCATCTCTCTCATCAATCTACTGTCCGTGATGTTAACACTACAGAAAACCTGAGAAGAATTTACAGGGTTAGTTACGGCCACGACCAAAGCCATGCCTATACTCACCAAATTCATAACATTCTTCAACCGGCTCTCCTGCATCAGCAAGTCCTTGACCAGTCTATCAAGTTCAAGGACCAAGTTGTCACATTCTCTCTCCATGAACTTTTTGCTGAGTTCCCTGTCACGATTGCCGATTTTGTCTGATGACATGGCTGGGTTTTCATGTTTGCGAATGAATTCCACACTTTTGCGGAAATCGTCCAGGAGGGAGGTATAGAAGAGTTGGTGGGCACGGATGATGTGTAGGTCTTGCGTCATTTTCCACCGACCAGTGTCAATGACTTTAGATTCCTGTCCGTGTGCATTTGGTCAGCTGAGCGACAAAATATCATATCCGACAATGGCACAAACCAATTGACAAATGTGGTTGTACAGGTGTTCTAGGGCTTGGTCCCACGAGTATAACGCGTGCCAGAGAAACGTTAGCAGGAGGAGAGTAGGGTTGCTGGATTCCTGGAACATCTTCTGCCAATAGACACTTTGACCTGTGGATAAGTGTTGAAGGATCAATTGGACTCAAAAGCTCGAGCCGACATGAGGCATACCTGCAAACCTGATCCTGTCATGGAGTTCCTCCGCCCCCGTTGTCGGCAAGTCCAAACTTGGATGGCAAGAAACGATGATATTTCCATTGATGTTTCGTACTAGGTGAACAGAAAGCAGGTCCAAGCAGAGATATCGGTCGCCTGCTCATGGATGGAATTAATATCACGAAGTGACATGGCAGAGCAGGAACGCACTGTACCGTAGCTCCAAGGGCGCCTTCGTGTCAATAGACCCTTCAACTACGGTTTCTTTCAAAAACCGCACGGTGAAAGTTCAATTAACACAATCACTCACAAGGTGTGGACTGCGAATTTTTGCGGATCGTGATGGACGATACAGCCTCAATGGAGCCATTCACACGGCCGGAGTATGGCCGTGTTGCTGCTTTATGATTAGACATCTTCTGCGTAGATACTGACCGCAGGAACGTAAGCGTGATTGTGATATCTGTTGGAGGAAGTACTGAGGGGGGGGTGCGCCGTTTTCTACAGGGAAATGCGTACGATCGCCGATTCCAGGCTGTAATTCTTCTTGGAATCGAGAAGGAATCCAATTTAGGGAAGATGAAAAGAAGAATGGCTCGATGTTGTATCTATCATTTGGGATGAAACTGGTTTGGGATGACCTGAGAGGGTTTACTTACTTGGTCCCCAGCATCTGGAGCATTGGGCCCGACAGGTTCTCAATGAAGATAGCCCGGGTCCGCGACCAGGAAGGGCGCTACGAAAGCTCTGTTTAGCCGTCCGACCTCCTGTCTGATGAAGACACCCACCTTAGCATTCAAAACAATTCTCCACACTTCCTCCATCCGGCTTCCCGGTTTAGAGGTAAATTTCTCTTTGTTTCTGAAGAGGCCGTTGACATCGATATCGATGAGATGACAGACGCAATCTTTCTCTTGCGGGCGCGTTATAACATCGGCAATCTTGCTCTTTCTCACTTGCGCCGGTGTCCAGTTCGGGTAACGTGATTGGGGGTACCCTTTCCAACAATTGTCACAACTCATGTGGCTACAGGGCGCAGGGATGGGTGGTGTGCCGCCATTCATCAGGCCCATTTGATCGTCGTTGATTTCTACTTGTCATGCAAGATACGGATAACACACATTTCGATACGCGGTACGCTACTCACCATCATCAATGTCTACCCAAGGCCAAGGTGCCGATGGCGCTGCATGACGGAAGGATGGTGATGGAAGCGAACTGCCTCTGTATTTCTTCCTAGACGTATCCTGAAGCTCGGAGAAATGTGTTTCTGTGGATTGCAATGTCTGCTGAAGGGAGAACATCCGGCCAATGATATTCAACACTTCGAGGGGGGACAAAAGTTTCAGACGAAGAGAAAGACGCTTAGCCCATGCACAATGGCAAGCTTCTTATGCGACCGAATAGGCGCTGCGTCCCTTGGGCACGATTTACACATTAGAGGATTTAATAGTCCCGTCGACTAGAGTGTATGCAACCTTGTTTTCGGTGAGTCTTCAATGAGAACTGGATTGAAACTGAATTGCTCCACATACAGAATCTCGCTGAAAACGTGCAGCATATACACTCCATTGACGCTAAGAAATCCAGAAGGATCAATTAAGGCTGGCAGGCACAGCGACACGTCGTAGAAGTTGGGGTAATGGGCTTCAGCCCAAAGGTACCATAATTGGGTGCAAAGCAAGTTTGAGTGCTGCTCGATGTTATGATGAACGATTCGTTCCCAGTCAGTCGTCACGGGAACCCCCATTGGGCGCGTACAAGGGCATGAGTACGGGAAATGCCGAAGATAGGACTCATCGGCAATTGTGGCAATGGCCAGTCTATTGGCGTTCAACATTCGACTTGATGCCTGATGTTGAGCGTTCGTTTAGTGAAACGTTCCCTGGGTATGGAAGGTATTGGTACGAGGTCAAGATGGGGATGCAGTACTATGTATATTTCTTGTGTACACACAGAATCTGTTAACAAAGACAAGGAACATGACTCATTTGCTGTGGTGCCTCAATCCTAACATTTGATTCCAAGGTCATACCAGTCGATGCACCTTCAACTTGTTTTTGCTCCCCATAGCTTTAAAGAACACGTTGCTCACACGAGGCAGCGTTGCGTCAGCCGATGTCACCTCGATCAGTAGCCATAACTCCAAAGCTTCAATGATCTGCAAGAAAGGCGCCCTCGCAGTGGAAGGATTTCTCCCACTGACCCCAGGTACTCGCCGGTAGCACCCTATCCCGTTGGGCTAGACAACCGTTCCTTCGACGAATTTCAAACAACTCAAGATATTCAATCTTATCATCTGAATAATTACCCTGATATCAACGTGATAGAGCCTAGCCTTATGAGTGACTGTGTTGCTTCGTATTCTGTGAGGGGGTTATTTCTGAGGTTACTTCCAGCGGGTATGTATGGCTCGAGGTGTCTCGGATAAGATTGTGATTCCGGGTGTGCACCGCAAACCGCTCTATTCTAGTGCCCAGAATTGGCAAAGCGCCCGTCTGCAGGCTCCAGAGACCTTGATACAACCCTCCTCACATGTGTTCTTCTGATGCGTTGATTCGCAAAGCCGGAAGTGAGAAGAATGAAATTGTTGGCCACAAGAATGAATACCTAGCTGGACCCTCAGGCGTGTGACACGATCCCTAGGCACATATTTTGCTCCGTCCAACGAGAGAAGTCAGGTTCAGGAGGTGAAGCCTTTCTCGCCTTCCTTGCTCTGCGAGGCACTATGTAGCCCATCATAGCTGCCTAGGTGTTTTCTCTATTGACCGCTATGGCAGTTATCCTCCGCAGGCTCCTTCGGTTCCGAAATGAGTGAACGACGGGGACTTCTCGCCGATCCTACAAGTGCACATCTGGTAGTCTGTTAATGAGTTACTTATTGTGGTAACGTACGCCATCTCGAGTAACGAATCAAGCCAGGCCAGAACCGTAAACGGCACCCGAAAATCCCTCCGGGACCATGGCTTGGACCCTGAAAACAAATTATACCCCGAATTGTTAATTGCCCGATATGTCATAGGACATTTATTGATTGAGGGCCGTAATCGAATCCCGTGACCCTCACAGTTCGCATGCCCCACTCATTATCCCGAGATCAGTAACTTTGGATAGTCCTACGGTGTGGTGATTTGGGTTTGGAGGTATGCTTCGACTGTAAGCGTTGTGTTTGGCGCGTGGCACAGCATTTGAAAGTGGTCGCCCCGTTTGATAGGCCGCATACTTTGTCCCTTGAAAAACTGAGGTGAAACACGTCGAGAGCTCTTGCATAGTGAAGGAGGGAAGGAGGGTTTGAGCATAACGTAGATGCTGCCCGATTAGAGTTCGACGATGTATAGTTCTTGCTGTGAGAAGTCGTTTGTGATTTCTGAGATTTATGCGGACTAGGGGAGTGCGTCGTCAGTCCTGAGGTAAGTGGAGAGGAGAGGGCCATGGCCACATGAATTGCCCAAAGCTGCGATCAAGAGCATGGAATTTGCTATCTGCGGACGCGAGGACTATGTCAAGGAGGTGGAAGTACTAGAGGAAAGGCAAACGTCTGATTGTGGGGTAAGCTGTAATGCTGGGGCTGTGCAGAATAAGCAAGCACAAGTGAAGAGAGAGAGCCCATCAGGTGAGGCAGCATTCCGAGGAGTCGATACCCCCAAGTACACAAGTACAGCCTTCTCCCTCAGTCTAATAGACGTGCTAGACGTGGCCGCTCACAAACCACCGGTAAAGCATTGTACTTTGCAATGTTGCTGTAACATGACTTGGCACAGTGAGGTGAGAATTTAAATATGTCTGTTGGTCTAACATCCCTCTCTAATATTTTGACACATAAATAAACATATCTGGCATTCTTACGTAGCCATACGCCAGCAGTACAGTATTTCCTTGCCCCTGTGTAGTCCCGTGACCCCTCGAGGCCTCCTCTCCGCCGGGCCCTCCGCGCAACCAAAGCATTTATGAGTCATTAACAAGCACAACAGTGTAAGACACAGAGAACGAAATAGCAAATGTGTTAAGTGCAATGGAATTCGAATACAATGGACCATTGAAATCTGAGAATAAATTACACGGCTACCACTAGAAAGTCAAAAACTCCCTGAACTAGCATTATACAGGGTTGTCGCTTGACTTGTACTCCATTTCATCATCATAATCCTCCTTAATCGTCCGATCTACTACCTGTTGTGCTCTCTCCTCCCGACGATGTTTCCGATTGCACCACTCGCGGAACAAGAACCAAGGCCACCCTAAGCGCACAAAGAATGATTTATCTTTGAGGAAGTACCGACTTTGGGATGCAATGATGACCCAGATAGTGAACACGGTGAGAGGAATGGCAAAGGCAACGTAGTACCGGAGGTCGCCATTCGTTTCAGGGGCAATTTCATGCGTGTTCATGCCAAATATACCCTAAACACTGTTGTGAGCTTGGGGTGCAACGCAAGTGGAAGGGAAGCGCTTACAGCAACAAATGAGGCAGGGAGGAAGACCATGGTGAGGTAGGCGATCTGTTTCATCTGTAGAGGTTGCGCAAGTTGAGCACAAAACCACTCAACGAGGGAATACGAGAACATACAGCTGCACTATCCTTCATAGCCGCTTTTGTCATCTCTCTCATCAATCTACTGTCCGTGATGTTAACACTACAGAAAACCTGGAAGCAATTTACAGGGTTAGTTACGGCCACGACCAAGGCCGTACCCATACTCG
Organism: Podaxis mareebaensis; assembly: GCA_018524725.1. Taxonomy (NCBI): domain Eukaryota; kingdom Fungi; phylum Basidiomycota; class Agaricomycetes; order Agaricales; family Agaricaceae; genus Podaxis; species Podaxis mareebaensis. Next base: position 65,694 of record JAEUWP010000128.1, on the reverse strand, counting down.
CCAAATTCATGACATTCTTCAACCGGTTCTCCTGCATCAGCAAGTCCTTGACCAGTCTATCGATTTCAAGGACCAAGCTGTCACATTCTCTCTCCAGGAACTTTTTGCTAAGTCGCCTGTCACGATCGCCGATTTTGTCTGATGACATGGCTGGGTTTTCATGTTTGCGGATGAATTCCACACTTTTGCGGAAGTCGTCCAGGAGGGAGGTGTAGAAGAGCTGGTGGGCACGGATGACATGTAGGTCTTGCGTCATTTTCCATCGACCAGTATCAATGACCTTAGATTCCTGTTCGTGTGCATTTGGTCAGCCGAGCACCAAAACATCGTTATCGAACGGTGGCACAAACCAATTGACAAATGTGGTTGTACAGGTGTTCTAGGGCTTGGTCCCACGAATATAACGCGTGCCAGAGAAACGTTAGCAGGAGGAGAGTAGGGTCGCTGGATTCCTGGAACATCTTCTGCCAATAGACACTTTGGCCTGTGGAGAAAAGTTGAAGGGTCAATTGGGCTCAACAGCTCTGAGCCGACATGAGGCATACCTGCAAACCTGATCCTGTCATGGAGTTCCTCCGCCCCCGTTGTCGGCAGGTCCAAACTTGGATGGTAAGAAATGATGATATTTCCATTGATGTTTCGCACTAGGTGAACAGAAAGCAAGTCCAAGCAGAGGTATCGGTCGCCTGCTCATGGATGGAATTAACATGACGTAGCGACATAGCAGAGCGAGAACGCACTGTATCGGAGCTTCAAGGGTGCCTTCGTATCGATAGACTCGTCGACTACGTTCATTTGTCAAGAACCGCGCGGTGGAGGTTCAATAACACGATCGCTCACAAAGTGTGGACTGCGGATTCTTGCCGTTCTTGATGGACGACACGGATTTGCTGGAACCATTCATACGGCCGGAGTATGGCCGTGTTGCTGCTTTGTGGTCAGGCATCTTTTGCGTAGATACTGACCGCAGGAACGTAAGCGTGATTGTAATATCTGTTGGTGCAAGTATTGAGCAGGGGTGCGCCGTTCCCTACAGGAAAATGCGTACGATCACCAATTCCAGGCCGCAGCTCTTCTTGGAAGCGAGAAGGAATCCAATTTAGGGAAGATGAAAAAAAGAATGGCTCGATGTTGTATCTATCGTTGGGGATGAGACTGGTTTAGGATAATCCGAGAGAGTTTGCTTACTTGGTCCCCAGCATCTGGAGTATTGGGCCCGACAGGTTCTCAATGAAGATGGCCCGGGTCCGCGACCACGAAGGGCGCTACGAAAGCTATGTTTAGCCGTTCGGACCTCACGTCTGAGAAAGGACGCCCACCTTGGCATTCAAAACAATTCTCCACGTCTCTTCCACCCTGCTCCCCGGTTTAGAGGTGAACTTCTCTTTGTTCCGGAAGATACCATTGACATCGATATCGACGAGATGACAGACGCAATCTTTCTCTTGCGGGCGCGTTATAACATCGGCAATCTTGCTCTTTCTCACTTGTGCCGGTGTCCAGTTCGGGTAACGTGATTGGGGGTACCCTTTCCAACAATTGTCACAACTCATGTGGTCGCAGAGTTCGGGGATGGGTGGTGCGCCGCCATCCATCAGGCCCATTTGATCGTCGTTGATTTCTACTTGTCGTGCAAGATATGGATAACGCAAATTTCGATCCACGGCATGCTACTCACCATCGTCAATGTCTACCCAGGGCCAAGGTGCTGACGGCGCTGCATGGCGGAAGGACGGTGGTGGAAGTAAATTAACTCTGTATTTCTCCCTAGACGTATCCTGAAGCTCGGAGAAATGCGCTTCTGTGGACTGCAATGCCGACTGAAGGGAGGGCATTCGGCCAATGATATTCAACATTTCGAAGGGGGATGAAAGTAGCAGACGAAGAGAAAGACGCTTAGCCCATGCACACTGGCAAGCTTTTTATGTGACCGAATAGGCGCTGTGTCCCTTGGGCACGATTTACACATTGGAAGATCCAATAGTCCCGTTGGACGCTAAGAAAACCAGAAGGACCAGTTAAGGTTGGCTGACACAGCGACACGTTATAGAAGTTTGGGTAACTGATTTCAGCCCAAAGGTGCTACAATTGGCTGCAAAGCAAGTTAAGTGCTTCTCGACGTTACGATGGACGATTCATCCCGCAGTCGGTCGTTACGGGAGCTTCATTGGGCGCTTACAAGGACATGATAGGGGCATGAGGGATCGAGAAGGCAGGACTCATCAACATTTGCTGATTCGTTCCCAGTCACTCTTCACGGGAACCCCGTTGGGCGCGTACAAGGGCATGAGTACGGGAAATACCGAAGATAGGACTCATCGGCATTTGTGGTGGCAATGGCCTGTCTATTAGCGTTCAACACTCAATTTGATGTCTGACGTTGAGTGCTCGTTTAATGAAACTCTTCTGAGTACAGAAGGTATTGGTGCAAGGTCAAGATGGGATGCAGTGCTATGTGCATTCCTCGTGTACACACAAAGCCGATAATAACCGCAGGGAACACGGTTCATTACTATGGTGCTTTCAACACTTGACTCCGAGGTCACGCCAGTCGATGCACCCTCAACTTCTTGTTTTGGTTTCTCATAGCTTTGACAGAACACGTCGCCCACACGAGGTAGCGCTGCGTCGGCCGATGTCACCTCGATCAATAACCATAACTCCAAAGCTTCTATGATCTGTGAGGAAGACGCCCTCGCAGTAGAAGGATTGCTCCCGTCGACTCCAGGTACTCGCCAGTGGCGCCTCACCTCGTTTGGCCTTAGACAACTGCTCCCCAACGAGCTTCGAGCAACCCAAAGTGTTCAATCTTATCATCTGTATAATCGCCTCGATATCAACATGATAAAACCTAGCCTTATGAGTGATTGCGTTGCTTCGTATTCTGTGAGGAGGTCATTTCAGAGGTTACCCCCAGCGGGGATATATGGCTCGGGGTGTTTCGGACGGGATCGTGATTCCAGGTGTGCACAGTACCAGAATTAGCACAGCGCCTGCCTGCGGGCTGCGGAGACCTTGATGCAGCCCTCCTTACATGCGTTCTTCTGATACATTGATTCGCAAAAGCCAGAAGTGAGAAGAATGAAATTGCTAGCCACAAGAGTGGATACCTAGTCGGACCCTCAGACGCGCGACACGATCCCTAAGCGCATGCTTTGCTCCGCCCAACGAGAGAAGTCAGGTTCTGGACGTGAAGCCTTTCTCGCTTTCCTTGTTCTGCAAGGTCCTACATAGCCCATCATAGCTGGCTAGGTGTGTAAACAATATAGACTCAGTCGCTCGTTGACAGTACGAGGGCTGTATTATGTACCTGTAAACAATATAGACTACGAGCGATAAGTAACAGATATTGAGGATGTTGAGTGGCGGCTTACCTCAGTCGCTCGTTGACAGTACGAGGGCTGAGGCAAACGCACTTCTACTGTACGTATATAAAATACCATATAGGAGGCTAACTAGGAGAAAAAAAATCTATCTACTATGTCATATTAAGTCCGTAATCTAATGTCTCGTCAGCCGCGTTGTTCCTGGTCTAGCGCCTGACTCGGTACGCGCTTGTGTTCCAACACTCCCCCTCAAGCCGTAACAAGGCCTAAGTTTCAAGCAAAGTGCTTCACCTTGGGTGAAGGAAGTGCTTTCGTGAAAACGTCAGCAACCATGTCGCCTGTGGGGCAATAAACCAATCTGATTTTCCCTTCTTCTATGACCCATCGTATGAAATGATATCATATATCAATGTGTTTCGTGCGCACATGGAATTGATTGTCGTTTGCGAGTGCGATGGCAGATTGGTTATCAGAAAATATGGTGGTGGTGGGGAGTTGTGACCTAAAAATTTGTGAAACAAGTGAGCGAAGCCATAAGGCTTCTTTAGTCGCATGCATCGCACCAATGTATTCAGACTCAGTTGTGGATAGGGTGATGAGCTCTTGTTTCTTCGTGCTCCAGGAGACAGCACCGCCGTTGATCATGAATGCATATCCAGAGGTGGCGCATCGATCTTCAGCCATGTTCCCATCTGCATCTGTGAAACCCTCAAGCTTTTCGTCTTTGCCTCCATAGGTAAGCCGTAGGTCGTGAGTGCCCTTGAGGTATCGAAAAACCCGTTTTACTGCTTCCCAATGGGCCTCTCTAGGTGCTTTGGTGAATCGTGAGAGGACTTGAACAGCGTACGCAATGTTGGGCCTAGTACCAAGTGCAGCATACATGAGAGTACCGACAGCTTCTTGGTATGGGAGGCATGCCATGCGAGCAATGTCAGCAGTGGATTTTGGTGATTGTTCAGAGGTGAGCTTAGCAGCGGGGTCCATTGGGATACTGAGTGGCTTTGAATCTTCGAGTCCAAAACGTCTGAGTGAGGTGTCAATGTACGAACGTTGGCACAAAGATATTGTTCTCTTCTCTCTATCCCTTCTGACTTCGATCCCAAGTAGCCAGTGAATTTCACTGAGATCCATGATCTCCACCTGGTCAGCTATTCCCCTCTTTACCCACACGATGAGCTTCAGGGTGGTCGCAACAAGCGTGCAATCATCGACGTGAACTAAAATGATTATGAGGTCGTTGATGGTGATTTTGAAGAAAACACTGTGGTCGATGTCACACTGTGTGAATCCCAGTATGTCGACTAGAATTTTGCATAGATGTTGATACCAGCATCGTCCAGACTGTTTAAGTCCATATAACATCTTCTTGAGGTGACATACTTGGCAGGGGAACGTGGTATTTGTGAAGCCTGGAGGTTGGCACATAAAGATTACTTCGTCATCAGTGAGTTTCCCATTTAGGTATGCTCCCTTGATGTCGATTTGATGCACCTCCATGTCTCTAGCGGCTGCGATGGCAAGGACAGCCTGTATTGACAAGAGGTGGGCAACAGGGGCATACATATCGAAATAGTCGATGCCTGGAACCTGGGAGAATCCCTGTGTGACAAGGCAGGCTTTGTATCGAACAATGTTTCCAGCCACATCCTTCTTCACTTTGAATACCCATTTACAGCCAACTATGTTGACACCGATTGGCAGATCAACGAGTTCCCATGTTCCTGCTTCTCCCAACATCTTCAGCTCTTCTTCCATCACCTTCTTCCATAACTCCCAATCCACTCTCCCCATGGCATCCTTCAGACTTGTTGGCTCCAATGCCTCCATGTCCTCAGTCTCTGCTACAAATGCCCAGACTTCTTCCCATTCTGTCTCTTCAGCAACCATAATGGCTTGCCCCTCAAGAATATCATGGGCCTTGGGACTAGGGTTCCAATTTTGATGTGGATGCTCAGGCTCTTCTGGTACATGTAGATGATTGTTGCTGGGAGGTTCTGGTAGCACATCGGGTGCAAAATCTTCAAGGGGTGGGTCTTGAGCATCATCGGTATCTGGAGGGTCTGGCTCCGCAATGGGTGATGAGATACTTTGATCCGTGGGAGTAGTTGAGGTATTCAAGGTGAGTGTGCAGTTGCTTCTGGTCTCACTAGCTGATACATCTTGCTCCCCCTTGAGACTAATGTGACTGCTGTCAACGAAACGGAAGTTCTGCTCAATACTGACAACACCGGTGTCAGGGAACCAGATATGGGAGCCATTGCTCTCAGAGTCATACCCCAGCCAACATCCTTTCTTCACATGTCCATCCCATTTATCACTGCTATCATCATGCACCCATACTTCTTCCCCCCACTCACGAAGGCCACTGAGATTCAGCCATTTGCCATATAACACCTCAAAGGGAGTTTTGTTAGTGAGTGCTTTTGTCCCTGTGTGGTTCATCAGCCACACTGCATGTGCTGCTGCATCCACCCACAGGTACCTGGGTATAGGGTGTCCATATAACAATGCCCGACTGTGTTCGACAATTGTGTGATTTTGCCACTCCACTACACCATTGTATTGCAGGGTGTCATGCACAGTGAGTTTAGATTCTGTACCCTGGGACCTAAGGTGCTGACAAAACTCAGCAGATGTGTACTCGCCTCCTCTGTCGGAGTGTAGGGACTTAATGTGCACACCAAACTGGGTTTCACACCAAGCCTTGAAATTCTTGTACGCGGCGAAGACTTCTGATTTCTTTTCAAGAAAATCAATGTGAGTCCAGCAGGAGTAGTCATCTGTGAAGGTGACATAGTATCAACAGCCTTTCTTGGTTGCTGTTCATGCAGGACCCCATACGTCTGAGTGAACCTCCTCACCCACAGCCTTCGCTCTCTCCCCCTCTCGCTCCTTCACAATGGGTAGACATGTTGCTTTTGCATATGCACAGGCATCACAGAAGATGTCTGCTGGACCGCTATCATCCAACTTCAATCCTGTGACCAAGCCATCACGGACTAACTGTCTAGCAGACTTGGCTGATATATGGCCAAGGTGACAGTGTAGCAGATCTAGGGTGAGTGGCTCCCCAACAGCGTTCACTTCTGTTGGAACCTCATGGACTATCTTGTACAGTCCGTTTTGATTTTTGGGAACCTCTGCCACATGAGTACCACCTGGATCACGAATAATGCATTTCCCATTGGAGAAAGTAACCGAGAAACCAGCTTCATCTAGATGGCTGATAGATATGAGCGTGTAGTCGACCTCAGGCAAATATAAGACTTCAATAAGTCGCAGTTTAGACATATCGACACTGTTTGGCAGATCGATGACTACCTCCCCTTTACCAGTTGCACAGAAATTTTTCTGATTCACAGCTTGGAGGGGGTGAGGGGCTGTGGCCTCGAAATTCGTGAATACATCATGGTAGGGGGTAATATGATGTGATGCACCTGAGTCGAAAAGCTCGACTCACACCTCTGACTTCTGGGCATCTTGAACATGGCTGACTTGATCAGTTGTTGCAGGTTCAGAGACAGTTGCACATTCGCTTGCATATTCTTTCATGTAATCAATGTCGGTTTCATCAAACTTGTCATCAGTCACATCGAAGAAATCCTCTTCGACTTCGCCAATATCCATGCGGACAGGGATCAGCACAGGGATTGAATGGGTGTTCTCAATGTCCTTGAAAGAGAAGGCCACATCATCGTCTACGATGTTTGTGCTGGCTGCTGGTTGAGATGGACCACTTGCCTGTTTCTCCTTCTTCTGAGGGCACACTTTCTTCATGTGTGGTCCCCCGCATTCCCAACATGGTCCCTTGCCTTTCTCCTTCCCCTTGCCCTTCCCCTTCCCCTTATTTGCAGACTCAACTGCCATAGCATCATCACTATTTGTTGTCCCATCTCCCTTGCCATTTCCCTTCGAGTGAGTTGACTGGATCCAATCATACTCATCACTGATAACAACAATCAGCAAGTCTGGATCAATGGTCTCACCTTGAAGGGTTGCGGATGTGAGCTGACCCGACGCGAAGCTCGAGAGCGACCAAGGTAGCGATTGTATAATGGTGCTTCAGTAGTCATTGTTGTTGATGGAAACACCCATGGCATCAAGTTCAGCATGACGGGCTCTCAGGGTATTGAGAAAAGCATGTACATTTCCATCTTTTGGACACCGAGAGGACAGGAAATCACGACGAAGTCAGGTCTGGGAGAAGGCCCCCTTATAGGTATATTCCTTCACTACTGTTGTCCACATCTTCGCAACCGTTGATTGACTGGCAGCTACCATCAAGGTCGAGTTGGGCAATCGTTGGGCCAGGAGCGATTTCGCAATGCTCTCGCATCGGTCCCATTTGGCGATCTCAGTCAGAGTACCAAGCAGGATTTGGGAAGCTGGGGGGCTGGCGGCTGTGGAAGCCGCTGTGGTTGAAGATTTCGTCTCACTAGGAGACGGTGGGGATGCTGGAGAAACGGATATAGAGGGGACTTGTTGTGACGGCTGGACCTTACTTCCGTCAAAGTGCTCCCACAGGCCTTTACCCTGAACGGCCATCTGGAAACGCAACTGGAATATAGCCCAGTTCGCTCCTGACTGTTCCAACATGGGCACAGTGGAAGGTAGCACGTCATTGACAGTGGTAGACATATCGGCGTGGGTTCAAATGGCAGTAAACTGTGCTTGTTTAACAGCGGGTGGGGCCCATAACCTGTAAACAATATAGACTCAGTCGCTCGTTGACAGTACGAGGGCTGTATTATGTACCTGTAAACAATATAGACTACGAGCGATAAGTAACAGATATTGAGGATGTTGAGTGGTGGCTTACCTCAGTCGCTCGTTGACAGTACGAGGGCTGAGGCAAACGCACTTCTACTGTACGTATATAAACTACCATATAGGAGGCTAACTAGGAGAAAAAAAATCTATCTACTATGTCATATTAAGTCCGTAATCTAATGTCTCGTCAGCCGCGTTGTTCCTGGTCTAGCGCCTGACTCGGTACGCGCTTGTGTTCCAACAAGGTGTTGTCTCGCTATGGCGGTAATCCTCCGCAGGCACCGAAATGAATGAACGGTGGGATTCTCACCGAACCTATAAATGCGAATCTGGTAATCTGTTAATGGGTTATTGCGGTAACCTGCGCCATTTCGAGTAATGAAAGAAGCCAGAACTATAAACGGCACCCGAAACCCCCTCCGGAACCATGACTTGGGCTCTGAAGACGGATTATATCCCGAATTGTTAATTGCCCGATATGTCATAGGACATGCATTTGTTTGAGGGTCCTATTCTTGCTATTGTAAGTAGAACAACTCTTGATGTCACTGGAATACGATTGACGCTGTCATACGTACCCCGTGAGTTGAGTATAATCCTCCGTAAGCGACAGGCTTACAATGGTCCATACCATTTGCGGTTCCCTTCCTTCCAATTCGCTCATTACCATTCCTAAGTTCCTTAGTTCGGTCTCAAGGACATTCAGGTCGTGCGTCGTTTTACTGATCTCCAATTCCACGACGAGAATACCGTCTTCTTGCTCGCGAACACCTTCTCCCTTGAAAAACTGAGGCGAGGCACGTCGAGAGCTCTTGCATAGTGAAGGAGGAAGTTGCAGGGGAGAGGAAGGCTTGGGCATAACGTAGATGTTGCCCGACTAGAGTTCCGCGATATACAATTCTTGCTGTGGGAAGTCGTTTGTGACTTCTAAGTTATAGCTGATATGATTTATGCGTACTAGGGGAGTCGGTCTTGAAGTAAGCGGAGAGTAGAGGGCCATGATCACATGGGTTGCCCTAAGCTACGATCAAGAGCGCGGAATTTATTATCTACAGACGCAAGGGGGATTATGTCAAGGAGGTCGAAGTCCTAGAGGAGGCCAGCGTCTGATTGTGGGAGTAAGTTGTCATACTAGGGCTATGCAGAGTAACAAACACCTCACACCCTGAAGCCTCTCCGCCCGGCTCTCCGCACAACCGAAGGATTTGTGTGTCATTGGCAAGGATAACAGTGTGCAACACGGAGAACGAAGATAACAAATGTGTCAGGTACAATGGAATTCGAATGGACCATTCAAATCCGAGAATAAACTACACGGCTACCGCTGGAAAGTCGAGAGCACCGCGAACTAGCACTATATTATACAATGCTGTCGTTTAACTTGTATTCCACGTCATCGTCATAATCCTCCTTAATCGTCCGATCTACTACCTGCTGTGCTCTCTCCTCCCGACGGTGTTTCCGATTGCACCATTCGCGGAACAAGAACCAAGGCCACCCTAAGCGCACAAAGAATGATTTATCTTTGAGGAGGTATCGACTTTGGAATGCAATGATGACCCAGACGGTGAATAAGGTGAGAGGAATGGCAAAGGCAACGTAGTATCGGAGGTCGCCATTCGTTCCAGGGGCAATTTCGTGAGTGTTCATGCCAAATATACCCTAAACACTGTTGAGCTCGGAGTGCAACGCAGGCAGAAGGGAAGCGCTTACAGCAACAAATGAGGCAGGGAGGAAGACCATGGTGAGGTAGGCGATCTGTTTCATCTGTAGAGGTTCGGTGAGTCAAGCACGAAGCCACTCAAAGAGGGAACAGGAGAGCATACAGCTGCACTATCCTTCATAGCCGCTTTTGTCATCTCTCTCATCAATTTACTATCCGTAATGTTAACACTACAGAAAACCTGAGAGAAATTGAATGGTTAGTTACGGCGACGGCCACGGGCGTACTCATATTCACCAAATTCATAACATTCTTCAACCGGTTCTCCTGCATCAACAAGTCCTTGACCAATCTGTCGATCTCAAGGACCAAGTTGTCGCATTCTCTCTCCAGAAACTTCTTGCTAAGTTCCCTGTCACGGTTGCCGATTTTGTCTGATGACATGGCTGGGTTTTCATGTTTGCGAATGAATTCCACACTTTTGCGGAAATCGTCTAGGAGGGAGGTGTAAAAGAGTTGGTGGGCGCGGATGATGTGTAAATCTTGTGTCATTTTCCATCGACCAGTGTCAATGACTTTAGATTCCTGTTCGAGCCCATATAGTCAGCCGAGCCTCAAATATCACGTCAGATAATAGCACAAACCAATTGACAGATGTGGTTGTACAGGTGTTCTAGGGCTTGATCCCACGAGTATAACGCGTGCCAGAGAAACGTTAGCAGGAGGAGAGTAGGGTCACTCGATTCCTGGAACATCTTTTGCCAATAGACACTTTGACCTGCGGAGAAGGGGTGAAAGGTCAATTGGGCTCAAAAGCTCGGCTCGATGTGAGGCATACCGGCAAACCTGATCCTGTCATGGAGTTCCTCCGCCCCCGTTGTCGGCAGGTCCAAACTTGGGTGGTAGGAAATGATGGTATTTCCATTGATGTTTCGTATCAGATGGACGGAAAGCAGGTCCAAGCAGAGGTATCGGTCGCCTGCTCATGGATGAAATCAATATCGCGCAGTGACATGGCAGAGCGGGAACGCACTGTATCGGAGTTTCAAAGGCGCCTTTGTGTCAATAGACTCATCGACTACAGTTATTTGTCAAGAACCGCGCGGTGGAGGTTCAATAACACGATCGCTCACAAAGTGTGGACTGCGGATTCTTGCCGTTCTTGATGGACGACACGGATTCGCTGGAACCGTTCATACGGCCGGAGTATGGCCGTGTTGCTGCTTTGTGGTCAGGCATCTTTTGCGTAGATACTGACCGCAGGAACGTAAGCGTGATTGTAATATCTGTTGGTGCAAGTATTGAGCAGGGGTGCGCCGTTCCCTACAGGAAAATGCGTACGATCACCGATTCCAGGCTGCAGCTCTTCTTGGAAGCGAGAAGGAATCCAATTTAGGGAAGATGAAAAAAAGAATGGCTCGATGTTGTATCTATCGTTGGGGATGAGACCAGTTTGGGGTGATTTGAGAGGGTTTGCTTACTTGGTCCCCAGCATCTGGAGTATTGGGCCCGACAGGTTCTCAATGAAGATAGCCCGGGTCCGCGACCACGAAGGGCGCTACGAAAGCTATGCTTAGCCGTTCGGACCTCGTGTCTGATGAAGGGTGCCCACCTTGGCATTCAAAACAATTCTCCACGTCTCCTCCACCTGGCTCTCCGGCTTAGAGGCAAACTTGTCTCTGTTCCTGAAGAGACCGTTGACATCGATATCAACGAGATGGCAGACACAATCTTTTTCTTGCGCGCGCGTTACAGCATCGGCAATCTTGCTCTTTCTCACTTGCGCCGGTGTCCAGTTGGGGAAACGTGATTGGGGGTACCCTTTCCAACAATTGTCACAGCTCATGTGGTCGCAGAGTTCGGGGATTGGCGGCGCGCCGCCATTCATCAGGCCCATTTGGTCGTCATTGATTTCTACTTGTCATGCAAGATATGGATAACACAAGCTTCGATCCGCGGTGTGCAACTCACCATCGTCAATGTCTACCCAGGGCCAAGGTGCTGACGGCGCTGCATGGCGGAAGGATGGCGAGGGAAGTAAACTCCCTCTGTATTCCTTCCGAGACGTATCTTGAGACGCAAGGAAATGCGTTTCCATGGATCGGAATGTCGGCTGGGGGGAGTGCATCTGGCCAACGGTCTCTAACGCCTTGAGGGGAGTGGAGGTTGCAGGCGAGGAGAAAGACGTTTAGTCCATGCCCGATGGCAAGCTTCTTATGTGACCGAATAGGCGCTGTGTCTCTTGGGCACGATTTACACACCGGAGGATCTATAGCCTGTTGATTGACGCTAAGGAAGCCAAAGGAAGAATAGAATTTCGCTGACACAGCGGCGTATCATGGAAGGTTCGGTGATTGATTTCAGCCCAAAAGTACTATAATTGGGTGCAAAGCATGCTTAGCCCTTCCCTATGTTACGATGCACCATTCATCCTGCTGTCGGTCGTCACGAAAGCTCCACTGAGCGCTTAAAAGGTCATGATAGGGTATGAGGAATCGAAAAGACAGGACTCGTTAACATTTGCAGTGGCGATAGCCAGTTAATCAGCGTTTAACATCCAACTTGAACGATGATGCTTGATGTTGGAGTAATTGTTTAGTCAGACGTCTTCCGAGTACGGAAGGTACTTATTCCGAGCCCTTGGGTACATGCAAAGCCAATATAACAATACAAAGAACATGACTCATCTACCATGGTGCCTCACCCCAACACTTGATCCCAAGGTCACACCGAATGATGCACCCTCAAATAACTTTACATAATCAAACACATCGCTTCCACAGGGTACGCGCGCTACCTCGGCTGATGTGTCACTTCGATCAATAACAATCTGACGCCCAGTGGAAGGATTGCTCCCACTAACCCCAGTCCTCGTCCGTGGTGCTATACGCCGTTAGGTTTTAGACAACTATCCCTTCGACGCTCTTCTAAGAGCTCTGGATGCTAACCCTTATTGTTTGTATTGTCGCCCCGGCATCAACGCGATAGTGCCCAGCCTTATGGGTGACTTTTTGTTTTGGATTCCGTGAGAAGGTTATTTCTGAAGTTACTTGCAGTGGGTATATGTGTCCTGAGGTTCTTCAGATGAGATTTCTGGCTAGAACATATTTGCAATTCCGCTTTCGGTGAGATTTCAATGAAAACTGGATCAAAACTGAATTGCTCCACACCTAGAATCTCACTGAAAACGGTTTGCAAATATACCCCGGGTGCACCGCAACTGCTGCATCCCAGTACCTAGAACTGACGCAGCGTCCACCTACTGGTTGCGGAGACCTTAATAAAGCCCTCCCCTATACGTGTTTTTCCGTTTCATTAATTTGCAAAAGCCGGAAGCGAGGAGGATGAAATTGCTGGCCCACAAGAGTGAACCCGACCCTCTGGTATGCTGCACGGCTCTAGGTACCTTCTTTGCTCCGTCCAATAGGAGAAGTCAGGCTTGGGACATGAAGTCTTTCTCACTGTCTTTCCTCTGCGAGATGCTACTGGCCCATCATAGCTGCCTAAGTGCCGCCTTTGTAAATTACTATGTACAGTAAGCTCCTCTAGTGCCGAATTAATGAACGATAGGATTCTCACCGAATCTATAAGTGCGCGTCTAGTAGCCTGTCAGTAAATTATTGTGGCAACCCATTTAGGCTGTCTCGAGTAACGGGAGAAGCCAGGCAGCCAGGCAGAACCATAAATGGCACCCGAAAGCCCCTTCGGAGCCGTTGCTTGGACCTTGAAGCCAAATTATACTCCCTAAATGTTAATTGCCTAACATAGATCATTCTTTTGACTGAGGGCCCTGATTGAATTCTGTGAACCTCATAGGTTGTACCTCACACTCGTTATCTTGAGGTCAGTAATTCTGGACAGTCCTATGGCGATATCTTATTGAATGATTTCATTTCTTCTTTCTCGTGCATGACAATACTCCAAAGAATTAGACATTGGAGCCCGGGGTCTCCACCATCTCAGCCGTCGAGCTTTTGTCAAACCGATTCCCGAATTAGTGGTTCAACGCCGTTGTCATGGTTAGAATTAGCCAACGGCCAATCTTCCTGTATATACGTTGCATGAGTCTTCCTAAATTTGCTTTAGTAACATTACTTATAATGTCACTTGGCACAGCAAGGTGAGACGTTTTTTGTGATTTGCCCCTCGGGCGAGCGACATCGTGTACAGTATATCTAAGAGCCCAAAACACCAATTCGGAAGATCTATCGCGCAACCATTGGCAAGAAACCTAAACCAAAAACCACATTGTTTCTTAACGCTCCCTTGTATGCCTATCTCAGCTCCCTGAGCCTCCTCACATCATCTGAAAACGTCGGTAACTTGTCATTTCCGTGCGTATGACCGTGAGCATGCCCGGCATCAATGTCTTGCTCCCCATGGCGGTTGCTATTTCCGTGACGTCCCGGGTCATCATCGATATCCGACTTGTTCCATCGCAACCACTTCAAAGTGAGCAGTATCGGCCAGCCTAGGCGCATGAAAAGTGTGTAGTTTTCGGGGAGGAGGTATTGAGATTGGAATGCGATTATGATCCAGATTGTTGCAACCGTCATTCCAATGGCTACACCGACGTAGCGAGGGAGCGTTACTAACGATTCAGGATTTATTTCTTTTACGTTCATGCCGAAAACAGCCTATCAGTCGAGTTCGTGTCAGTTTGACTTGTTCGGAGATGTCGAAAGAGTAAAGGAGTGAAAGGGGAGGAAGGGGGACATACAGCGACAAAGGAGGATGGAAGGAAAATCATCGTCAGGTAGGCGATCTGTTTCATCTACAAGCCAAGGTGAGCGATGCTGTTGTGTCATGAATTGAACATAGGTCAACGTACAGCTTGAAACGTTGTCAGTCAATAGCACTACGGACATGGAACTAAGGACACACCTGCACTGTCTCGAACAGCAGCTTCTGTCATCTTCTGCATCCTCCTACTATCCAAAATATTAACGCTACTGAATACCTTTACAAATTCCATCAGTTGTGTCATCCTCAGAACGAGAAACGGAAAATACGTACAAGGTTCATCACGTTCTTCAGCCTCTTATCCTGCATCTTCCTACTCATATTCAGCCTCTTAACCTCATTCAACAACATTTTGCACTCTCGTTCCAACATCGATTTCGACAACTCTTTCACGGACTCCGGCATCCCTGCCAATGCCGGGTTAGGGGTATCCATAATGAACTGTATCGTCTTCCGGAAGTCCTCTAGAAGTGAGGAATAGTGCAACTGATGTGCACGTATAACGTGTAATTCGTTCGTCAAGCTCATCTGATTGGTTTCGATAACTTTCGTTTCCTATGTAGGAACCAACAACAATCAAAAACTCAAATCAACCATGTAGGCAAAGGAGGAACGCACCAGTGTACAAATATGAGTATACAGGTTCTCCAACGCCTCGTCCCAAGCGTACATCGCATGCCATAGATAAGTTAAAAGTACAAATGTTGGGTCTGGCGAAATCTGGAACATCTTTTGCCAATATACGCTTTGGCCTTTTCGGGAAAACGCATCGTTAGTCTATGCGGTGTCTTTCACAACAATCTGTTAGTAGTGGCGTACCTGCGAACTGGATACGTTGATGCAGGTCCTTAGCCGTTGTCGTCGGTAAAGGTAGGTTTGGGTGATAGGAAATCATGGTACTGCCTTCAGTACTGCGGATTAGATGCACGGAGAGAAGGTCGAGTACGAGGAGCTGGCCGCCTAATAGAGCGAGAAGTGTACACGTCAACAGCTGTTACCGGAGTACGGTATGATGTGGGATTCTTACTCGAAGATAATGGTAAAGGGGTTTGGGTATCGATCATCATCTGGCCTACACCATTGAGTAGTTAGTGAAGGTATATGCAAGGAGTTAATGCGAAACCAAATACTCAGTGTAGATGGCTTAGCAGAAGCGACCGAATCCGATGACTTTCGAATAGCGGCATCCATACGAACCGCATCAGTATCTTTGGGCATAGACCGCAGGAAAGTCAGGCATATGGTGATATCTGAAAAGCGGTGTTAGTTGGGTAGTCTTCTCCGCTCACGTCGCGTAAAGGCTCACGATCGCCTTTGCCATGCTGTGGATCCTCCTGGTAACGTGAAGGAATCCAGTTGAGCGAGGACGACCAGAAAAACGGCTCGATGTTGAATCTAGTTTGCATGTTAGCGTCAGGAATCTTTCTCTCGTAGAATTTGGAATGATGGGCTCCGGGAGTTGGAAAAATTTGATTTTTTTTTTTGTTTTCAACAACAATTACGAAAATTTCGCGGATGAGAGGCAGTGATTAGAAGCTCCCGATGAACACCTACTTGGCTCCTAGCATTTGCAGCACCGGCCCTGATAAATTTTCTATGAACAACGCTCTCACCCGGAGATTTAGTGGGCGCTACACAGCAATTAGTAGTGCCAATGTGACTAGATTAGTTCTGCTCACCTCATTATCCACGAAGAATCTCCAATTTTGGTGGAGGTCCTTCTCCCCAATAACCGTGTCCTTCACATTACTGAATCTGCCCCGATCGTCCACATCGACATAGTACAGCTTGCATTCCTGGTTGGGGTTATACTCTTCAACCGCTTTGAGAATCTTGCTCTTCTTAACCTGGCGCTTAGTCCAATTTGGGAAGCGAGACTTTGGGTAGTTTTTCCAACACTCGTCGCCACAATCTGCATGGCTACATAACTCGGGCACCGGAGGAAGCTCGGATGTCAATTGCTGGGGATCAACGCCTGTAAAGAATATTAAGCAGTTATAAGAGCGAGGTGAAGTTTGGGAGGGTTGTAAGTCGAGCTCACCGTCGCTTAGGTCCACCCATGGCCAGGGTGCCGAGGGCGCTGCATGGCGGTGAGAAGGGTTGGGAATGCGGCTCGGGTCTTCCCTGAGTGAGATTGCTTCGGTTGGATCGGGGCGGCTCATGGTTAATGGGCTGGGCGTAAATGCTCGTGGGCGGCGTTGGTGGAGTTTAGGAAGAAGCCCTCATGAGCGATTGCTGTTGCGTTGTGTGTAGCAGGCGCTGAGGAGCCGCCCTTGATGGCGAACATGACCGGCGTCCGACGAGTGTGGATTCTGACATGAGGCTGAGCAAAATGGACACAAACCAATTATAACATATCACATATGGGGTATCCCGGTAAACCTGTCCGTGGGATACTCCGAAATCGAACCCACAGCGCCACACTGCAGCATCCCTGCCCCGACAAATCTTTTACTCTCATTGTTGGTTCGGAGGCGTCAATTTCTTCCCAATTATCCCAACTACCAGTGCCGGTACGTCTGAACATCAACCACAGCTTTTTCGTTATTCTTGAAACTTGCTTCATGCAGTTAATTCTTTCATGTGCCCGTTTAAACGACTTTGACGAACTGCATGTTGGAAACGTTTACTCATCTCTGCATCTGTTCCCCCTTGCGCTCTGCCCTCTTTCTACCTTCTTGACGTCCCCCGCCCTCCTTGAAGACCTCTTTCGATGGCGACCATCGATCGATTTTCAGTTGTAACACTCATAATATTCTTCCTGTCAACAATTTTTGTCATCCAACCCGTGAAGATTCCAATACGGTTACCATACCTCGGACGGCGACGTATCCCCATCGACCTTAACACAGCGCCTATCCTCGCCATTGCTATACTGTGGGCGTCCCAGTGCCTGGGTCCTAAGCAAATTCGTGATGGCATCGTTGGGACTGGTGGGAGACTTCTCGTTCCTCTCATCTCCTTCTTTCCTAACATATGACGCCCCAGATGGCATCAAACCATATAACATCCTGATCCTCTTTATATCCCTGGCTTACATGGCGATCACCCTTGACATCACTGGTGTTCTCCAAGCAGCTGCTTTCTGGGTGAGCAACCGAGGAGGCAGCAATGGCCGCAAGCTCTACCTGTACTTCTACATCATGCTTACCCTCATCAGCATGATTCTCGGCAATGATCCGGTTATTCTCTCTGGCACCGTTTTCCTCGTGTATTACGCGGCTGCCACACACCTGCAGCCCCTGGCCTGGTTAATGTCCGAGTTCGCAGCAGCCAACACAGCTAGCATGGTCCTCTTTGTCGGAAACCCAACTAATGTCGTCATTTGCGAAGGTTTCAGTATTAACAACGCTGCTTTCACCGCGTACACCATCCTGCCGTTTGTAGCGTGTAACGTTTTTTGTTTCGTGGCTCTGGCAATCCAGTTCAGGAGTGCGAGATATATCCCCCGAAAGCTTAATATTACGGGTCAGCTCAACGTTCGCGAAGTCCTCCGTGACCCAGTAGGCGCAGTTATTGGGAGCATCGTCTTGGGAAGCTGCTTAATCGTCGTCCTAATACTGAGCTTCCTCCATATCGACGTATGGAAGATTATCCTCCCGTTTGCTGGCCTCAAATTCGTATTCGACATCTCCTGGGATCACTACCGGTTCGTCACGGGTCGCCTATCAGATGCTGATACCCCATCGACTGAAGAGGATGCCGTAAAACATGCCCTCCAACGTGCCACCACAGCCACAGATTCACCAGATGCTATTGAGCCCGAACGCGATTCAACTCTTGGCCCAGATACTCAGCCCACCTCTCCCCACAGCACTCTCGCCCAAAAAATACCACCACCCCCAATCACCAGCAGTTCCTCCTCCACCCTCCAACGCGACCAACCCCCCTTAGACACCAAATCGGAAACCTCCTCCAATCAACTCTTTGTGGATCAACGCGCCTATTTCTCCGCAAAATATAAATCCCTAGCCGCGCATTTCCCCACATTCTTCACTGCCCTACCCCGACTCCCCTTCGGTCTTATACCCTTCGCATTCTCACAATTTATCCTTATCGAAGCACTTACACGGCAAGGTTGGATCGACGTCTTCGGGCGCTGGTTGGCCATTGCCTCCGCTGGAAAAATGTACCCTGCCATTTGGCTTGTGGGCGTTATGGGCGTCATTTTATGCAATATCGCAGGAACCAACATCGGCGCTACGATATTCTTGACAAAAATCATTCACCAAGCAAATTTCGATGTGCCGACGCAGAAGGGTGCAGCTATTGCGCTTGCAGTCGCGAGCAACATCGGTGCGGTCAGCTTTACGTTCTCCGCGAGTCTTGCTGGATTGCTTTGGAAGGGGATTTTGGAGCAGAAAGGAATCAAGGTGACACAATGGGAGTTTGCGAAATGGAATTCGTTGCCGTTGGTTGCGATGACAGCTGT
Organism: Podaxis mareebaensis; assembly: GCA_018524725.1. Taxonomy (NCBI): domain Eukaryota; kingdom Fungi; phylum Basidiomycota; class Agaricomycetes; order Agaricales; family Agaricaceae; genus Podaxis; species Podaxis mareebaensis. The sequence goes on along the minus strand of JAEUWP010000128.1, from coordinate 46,760 downwards.
TGGATTGGCTATTGTGTGTGCAGAGATGGCTGTGCTATATTGAATGGATGTATCTTGGACGAAGCGTGTAGGACACAAAAAGTAATGAGCTTTGTGGAATTTGGGGCAGTGGGTAATATACCAATTTATAGACTTCTCGACGCGTATCTATACCTCTATTTTTTTTTCTTATTTCATTTACTCCTCCGTGTCTCGGAACGTAACATGTAGGCAAAATCTGCATATGAGAAATTGGTCGACCTCCATTCGTCTCCCGACTACATCCCAAAGCAATGCAGGGATGTTGTGTGGCTGTGCTGATTTGTATGGCAGCAGTCGCGGCAACTCGAGGTTTTCGCTGTCACTCGCAACGGCTACCGCTCCTTCACAAGGTCTGCCGCTCTGCTTAACTCGCGTTGAACTCTAATCGACTTACACGACTGTAGATGTCCCACATTAAAGACGACCCGCGAGACCCTTCCCTTGAAGTTCCGCTTACATTCCCCAAGACTTGGTACCAAGAGTCCAGTGGTGCGTCACTTAAACACTAACACATACTACTCCTTGTTCTGACCTGTCGTTTTCTATTTTGTCTCCTGCAGAGGGCCTTAACACTTCAGGAATGTTCCTCTCTGGTCTCATTATGGTGACACGGAATCGGTACGTGTGACGTCTACGCACCTCTGGTGCTCGGTATGCCAACGGTGCATATTCACACCACCTGTACGCGCACATAGATTCCTCGCATGGCCGGCCATCCTCTTCTCTCTCAACTCTCACTTCAACCAACACCCTGCACGGCAGAAAGGAGATACAGGATCCTGGTCTAATCTCATGTGCGTATGCCCGTCCAACTGCCCTCTTATTTCCAATTCCAGAATGAATTTACTGACATGTACATGCAGGTTGTGCATCTCAGCACTGGTTGCATCTTACATTCCAGTGATGATTGTTACTAGAAATCCTGTCGCCGCGCCCACTGCTTGAATGACCATCCAATTCGCTCCTGCTCTGAATTTGTTAGTATCTTTGAGGTGTACACCCATACCACTTACCTTGGTTTGTGATTCTGAAGTTACTTAGCGAAGCGACGCTCCCGCTCCGACTATCTCATGCATTTAACCAACCAAAACGACCTGGCCTACCATTGCGACTATTCTTCACCTTCATACCGTCCCTGAATTCAAAGAATTGAATGTTTCTAGCCTGATTTTATTGGTAGGGCATGGAACTAACGTTCTACAAGCCTCCAACCAAACGCAACGACCAATCTGTCGCATTCCTCGTCGGTGGCCACAGTCACAGGCTGAATCTGTTCCGTCGATCTTAGTTGGCCGAGGGACACATCGTGCGATGAGGCGTGTCCAGGCACACAGGCTCGCGATTTCCTGTGCGGATGCTAGAACATCAATTCTCTATGCACAGAGGGCGGGTAAGCGGCCGCACTTCTACAACTCGTCGGCGCCTGGCATTCGGCACACTTCTAAGACTTCCGACAGTTTACCGTATCACCAATGAATATTTATGTTCTGGACACCATATGCATCCGTGTACCTCATCATCCCGTACATCCAAGCCTCAGCGTCGGGTGGATCACGAAGTCGCGCTAGTGCCTTAATTCCGCAAATGACTACCTCCTAGAATTTCCTGCCGCAAACCCTTGTCAAGATACGCTGCTGCTAGTTGTGACAGCCCGCTATACATCTGTCTATCCTCCATGAATGCACTATCTGGATTTTTTTTCAGATGGTACCTGGCTCTCCACCGTACGGAACGGGGCATAAAAGACCACGGATGAAGCACCAGCAAATCCAAGGTGATTGCAGCCTCCTATCGCCCATTACTTTGGTCTCAATGGTCCGTCCTTACCTTGAACTTCTTCAGCCTGACTGGTCTAGCCTAAATATGCACACACTTTCCTCAGCACCTCCCAGCCCCCTTTCTTCCGCGCGACATCTCCTGGTCCGACTTGACGCCCCAACGCGGCCATGACCTCGAATCCGAAATTAAATGTTACTCCCTCCCGTTCGGCGGACTCGGCTTCACGTCTCACTTCCTCACCTACTACGCCCTCGTCTGCCTCTGGTTCGGTCGAAGTCCTCTCTGGCCCTTTCGAAAACTTTCCTGTGGCAACTTTGACATAGCGCTTGGGTCGATCGGTCTCGTAGTATCAACGGGGATATCGATATATGCAATGACGAAGTGTAAGAATACATGGCAGCTGTTGGTGATCGCGTTGTGGAAGATGAGCATGAGTGTATTGAATGGTATGACAGCGGTTCATGCTGCTTGGGTTATAAAAAAGAACGAGGGAAAGTCGACGGAAGGGACTGCGAGATCAATGTGGTGGATTTTGGCATGTAGGTCTACCATCCCCTCAGTCTAGAGGATCTTCTCTCATGGGATTCTGTTATGTTCAACAGACATTCCTGGCATGTTCGCAGGCATGTCCGGTCTAATGGACCTTGTAGTCGAAGTCTTGCCGTACGACAAAGGGGTAGTCAAACTCACGGGAGCATTCTTTGGCCTCGTTGGTATCGGTGTGCTCAATTTCCTCGGAAACGTCATAAAAAAGTGTTGCGACGACAATGACGAAGTCCAGCTCTTCCAGCAGCTTATGTCATGCTTGATGAACTGTCTAGTAACGTTCACTATTCTCGCCGCGTTTTATGGTGATTGGGCATTGGGCATGATGACTAACAACCTAGTTGGATTGCCCAGTGGTGATAATGCCGCATTTTACTGGGCCTATTTCTTGTCCAAGCGGTTGACGTTGCTTAGCGCCTAATTATTGCTGTTGCGTGTTGGTTGGTTGAATGAGTAGGCTACGTCTAATTAAACATTTCCACAAATTTGGTGGTGAATAGATCAATGACAAATAATATGAAAGCATGTGCATGAGAGGTCACCGGTGGATAATGAAAGAGACGAATGTCCAGAAACATCATACTTCAATCTTGCCTTGTTGCAAGGAATTTATTTGACTCGAGCTTTCACCAAAATGTGTGTATACATCTTGTGTTACTACATCAACTTCTAAGGTTGTCAGTCTACCCTCTCTATCCCAAACAGAGTCACTGAGACCATCATGGTAACCCAGGTTGCTGTCTCCGGCTTGGCCCCTTGATGAAAGAAGAGTAACAAGCCTCAACGGCAAGCGTGAGAAAATGGACTCCAAGGGAAAAAAGAAAATCTTAGACTGAACGCAATGGACAAATGGAATAGTGGCGATCCCTGTACCGAACAAGGTCACCAAGGACATGACGTTTCCCCTGCATCCGCTGCCACGACCAGCCCGGACTTTCTCGATTGGTGTCAAGCCACAGGTGGCATCATCATCGCCCTCCTCTCCATGGACACTGATCAGAAGTGGTGCGCCGTCTGATGAAGGGGCGTCCAGGAAACGCGGTGGTTTGTAGCCACTTTAACCTGTTTGCAAAGGCAAATAATAATCCATACACTCTCACATCCCATTCTCTTTGGCAGCGGCCTGTTAGGCAGCTCGTGTGGATGTTATCTAGGGCACCTCGCTCAGATGGCAAGGTAACCATGGTCGGTGGAAATATTGGAAGAATGGATGTTGTGGCTCCGAGTTTGACGGTTAAAAAGACCAGTGGTGGAGCAGAACTTCCGCGGCCCATGAGTACAGCAAGCTCACCTAACTCTCCCTTCCTTGTTCTATAATATACAACTCAATACAACTCAATATATTCCTATCACGTAACCCCGAGACAGCGGAAGATGCACCACATGTACTACCATCAATACTTGCGACCACTAAACCCTTACGCAAAGATGCATAACGGCTGTCGGAATCACACAAATCTACTCGACCAAGTTCAAACCTAGGAAAATATACAGACGTGTAGTTGTGCATAAGGCCAGGGAGTTTTTCTATCTTCGCAATGAGCGCAAAGGGGTGGCAGAAGGACGGGGTGCAATTGCGTGATAACTTAAGATGCTACTAGGACCTTGGAAGTATGAAACGATTGAGAACAAAAGGCTCATTCGCCAAAGCCATCATTTGGTCTTGACAAACTTGACAGATGGTATCTAGTTCTCTGCCACAGAAAACGAGGCATAAAAGAGCAAAGGATGAAGCACCGGTGCAGTTGGACTGTCTTTTGACACTTTATCACAATGGTCCGTCCTATCCTGCTTGAATTTATCTACCCTAATCAGCTCAGTCTAACATAAATGCCTTCCCAGTATTTTCCGAGGTCTTTCCCTCCAGACAATGTATCCTGGTCTGGTTTGATGCCCCAACGCGGCCACGACCTCAAATCCGAAATCGAATGCTACTCTCTCCCCTTCGGCGGACTCGGCTTCGTGTCCCATTTCCTCACATATTACACCCTCTTCTGTCTCTGGAATGGCAAACGCCCTCTCCACCCCTCTCGCAAGCTGTCCTTCAGCGTTATTGATATTTTGCTTGGATTGGCCGCTCTCACGTTGTCAGCAGGAATATCGATATTTGTAATTATAAGGTGCAAGAATACGTGGCAGTTGTTGGTGATTGCGGTATGGAAAATGAGTATGAGTATTTTGAATGGGACTACCGCCATTCACGCTGCTTGGGTTGTAGGAAAGAATGGAGGGGGGTCCACGAAGGGGACTTGGAAATCAATGTTATGGCTGCTATTGTGTAGGTCTGCCTCCTTCAACCAGAGGCTGTCCTCTCATGGTATCCTACAGATGTCCTTGGCATGTTCGCTGGTATGACCGGTCTCATGGACCTTGTGGTTCGAAACTTGCCAGAAGACAAGGGGCTCCTTAAGCTCACAGGGGCATTTTTTGGCCTTGTCGGCGTTGGTGTGCTCATTCTCATCTTCGGCTTATTCAAGACGTATTGTTGCGGTCCCGCGACTGACGATGACAAAGTAGACCTCCCTGCGTGGATCGTGGGAGGTTTCATGTGGTCTCTCACACTGTTCACCATTCTTGCCGCTTTCTTCGGTGATTGGGCGTTGGGTATGATGACCAATAATCTTGTCGGATTTCCGACTCCTGATAATGCTAGATTTTATTGGTCTTATTTCGCCGCCAAGCGGTTGACATTATTTAGCGTCTAATTTCTACTCACTGGGCTGGTACTAGCATATTATCAGAAGTCTATGTTGTCAAATGATTACCGTAGCTTGGGCCATTTTCGTGCGTTTAACTAGCATCATTCTCCGTGTCAGGTCATGCCGGCTAGCCAGTTGCCTCCCAGCCTCGGGCGATGTTTATGAGATGTCACTCTTACACTAAAGCGGGCTTGAATCGTTCGCCTATGATTTATCCTACTCCACAAGTGGCTATCAGGGATACTTTACGCCGGACGTATCAATATTGAAGAAATATAGGATATGTGCATGAGAAGTCAACCATGCAGGAATAAAGATAATCAGTGATGGGAAGTAACGAGTCCAGAAATATCACACATCGATGCACCCACTTTAGAGGGCCATACATCTTTCAGTTAACTCAGATAAACACTGAAGCATCCAATCCAGCCGTAAAGTCCAATACACAGATCCTCTGATCATGTGAGGCACTGTGATATTCAATAAGCTACCGAATCGCTCAAAAAGACCTCCAATACATACCTGACAATCTTCCCGAGATTGAACTTGACGTCAAAAATATGACTTGTGTGAGTATGCTTGAATTCTCGTATCAGTTTGCCTGTCAGGGTTTAAGTCAGTAAACCGTCAAAGAAACTATGGCGCAAAGGATCGACTTACCGTTATATAGATCCCATACTTTGACCACTTTATCATAACTGGCGCTTAATAATCGCCCCGTCTTGGGATCAAATGATATTGCGCGAACAAGGGCGTTGTGGCCCGCAAGTGTCCTTAGGCATTCGCCGGTCCAGGCGTTCCATATCCTGATTTTGCAATCATTCGAACCGGATATGATCAAGTCGTTCTATAAATTTTGATGAGTAATCGCGCATCATGATCCTCAACATAAATAAAGGATACCTGGAACTCGATGCAGGCCAAACCGCGGTCATGTCCATCAAACGTCTTCAGTCGCTCCCCGCTCTCGATATCCCAGAGAATCATCTTTCCATCTCCGCTCGCACTCACCTAATGACTCTATCAGGAACGGAAGGCATAGTACGATCCGAGAGTACATACCACTCTACCGTTTTGTAAACCCACCGCATTCACGGGTCCTTCATGACCTCTCAGCATGCGGTGCAGCGTTAGTGTCTTTCGGTCCCACACACGAATGACAGTATCTTTCGAGCTGCCGCTATTTTAGCAAATGAAGCAACACGAGATGGGCGAAAGACGACTCACCAACTGACGATCCACTGTTGATCAATCCTAAGATCTAGAACACCACCCGTATGTCCTTTGAGCACTGCAACAGGCTCTGCCAGGACCCACCTATCCCTATCTTCCTCCATTCCATCCCGCGCTGGGTCTTCATCCAACAGTTCCCCGGACTCCAACCTCCATACGCATATTGTACAATCACTGCTCCCGGTGAACATGAACCCTGTTTTCCTTCCCAGCCGTTCCAAGCCACTACTGTCCAGGTCCGATTCCAAATCCGGATCTGTTGACAGCGATGTTTCGTCCTGCCGTGTTTTCCGATGCATAAGCGAAGGATCAAAAGACTCGAGGTCCCAATCCCTCTCGAATTTCAAACACAACACGCTGCCAGTATGAACGCCCGCAAATGTACCCAGAAGCCTCCCTGTCTTCAAGCTCCACACCATTATTGTGCGATCGCGAGAACCAGTGATGACTCTCTTCGAGTCGAATTCAACACAATATACACTTGAGGACGTACATCAGCACGACGCATCAAAGATAGAAAGCTTACAAACCTGTCCGTATGTCCCTTCAATTCCATCGTCTCTGGTTCCCATCTCTGCTCCCTATACAAAACATTCATATCCGAGGGCTCGGTCCTCGAAGCCGACATTCCCCTCAGTTCCATCATCCTGTCAGCAGTCCTATTTGAAATCCTTCCTAAAGTGGCCGATTCGGTCACGCCAGAACTACTGGCCGAGGCGGTTAATGAAGTACTCCCAGAACCGAGGAGTCTGGTCGGTGACAGAGACCTAGATCTTGGCGCTCCTCGATTGGATATTGGCCTTCCAGCCTCACGTACTGGTTGCGTGTCATCAGGAGGTAATATCGGCACCCTGACACAAGCGGTCCCGTTCCATCGTTTCTCCAACTCAAGCCTCTCCATATACATCTTCTTCCAATCAAACTGTAATGGGAAGTTCTGTTTGGGCTGGCGGAGCGCCTGGGGCGCTCCGAGGGTCGAGGTTGAGGCCTGTGGACGTGCACGTGGCGGGGAAGCGCTGGACTTGGATGTAGCACCAAACTTGAACGTCTGAGCTCTATGTTTGAGTTTCCACCTATGCCGTTTTTGTTGACGCGTTGGTGAATCAACGGTGTCGGATGGTGACCCTGACCCCAGTTTTCGCATATGGGACATACCGGCCCTCCTGAGGTCAACATCCCATCTCCCCAAGAATAATGCGTGCCAGACAGAGTTATCGAGTGCCAGTCGCCGCCACGTGTGTGAGACAGCAAGGCAAGCTAATATAGCACATAAAGCAACTTTGGACTCTTCCTCGGCTTCATTAGACAAAGGGTCTAGCCTTCTTGTACGAGAATAGCGGTTGTTGCGGGCAAAGGGGGAGGGGCAGACGAGTTGGAGGATGTAGAGGGCCAACTCTGGTGGTAACAGAGCTAGGATATCAATACCAGTGATGGCTCGTACGTCAACGAAGCAAGCCTCATCGATTAGCTCGCCTTCTTCACCATCCAATGGGGAAAGTTCACTATAGTCGAAATTCTCTGCGGGTTCTGGGGCAAACGGAGAATAATGGGGAGGTTGAATTCTGCCCTTCCCTTTGTTATTCCTCGAACGAGGAAGAGGTGATTGACGACCGGAAGGAGATTGACTGCTGAACAGTCCGGTTGGGAGGGAAACAGAGTGGGAGAAGCTTCTAGGTGAAGCGGTAGGAGAGGAATTGATAGAAGTCGAGGAAGATGAAGGAGATGAGGGATAATGATTGTTTCCAGAGAATGCTTTCCCTGGAGACGAGAGTGCATCCCAGATCCGTGGCAACAATGTCCTGAAGGGATTCGACGCTTGAGGCATATTAGGCATTGAGATGGACTCCGTCGGGTGGTTGAGGCTCATGAATGGTGTCCCATTTAACCCGGGACTCGTATAGTATGTGCGACCTCTGGTGCTTGACCAGGGTGAAGGGGATTGGAGGCCAAAACCTGCAAATGAAGAGGACATGGACCGTTGGTGCCCGTATGGATAACCGCCTGGGATCCGAATGATGGGTGGGTTGTCTGCTTCCAACTCCTCCACATCGATGATTGAGTAGTCTGCTGTTGGTGATGGAGAAGGTGGTCGTGGATGGTGCACATCGCGCTCCTCAATTGCATCGTCCAGGCTGAAATGTGATGGTGTTTGAACAACGTCTGCGGTCGTGAGAAATGGCGATCCGAGCACCGTGTTCAACAAATACGAGAAACGCGGATTGGTGGGGTAATCCTGCGATCCTTGCGGGGTCATTGTGTTAGGATGCGTCGTAAATTGCGTTTGAACCGTCAGAACCGAGCTTGAAGCCCGACGGTGGTGCTGGAAGGCCATCGGACGTGAGGGAACAGTGTAGGCACTTGGAGAACGTCTGTTAGGCGGCCTTTGTCTTGAGGATGACGATATCGAGGGTGTAGAGGGTCCTGGTTTATTCGCAGACATGATGGGAGTTGGAAGAGACTAGGAACCAGGCGTTCAAGACTCCTGAGCAGAGCACAAGATAATGACCACCACATCCGAGACGGTCCCGTGATCCAGAGCGAGATTACACAAACCCAAACACGCACACATAACGCGTCCATGCGACTTCCTCCCACGTGTTTTATGCATGATTGCCTGTTGGCTAGCATTCATTAGATGTCTTCTGACTCCACGGGACTGCTGCTATGGAGAGTCCGCACTGATCTTCTGGGCGTCCAACCTGCTCGTTTTCATTAAACTTCGGGTTTTGGCCTCTGAAGGCTGTGCGAGGCTCGTGGAGAAGGTCCTTTGGTACTGCAGTCTGTCTATGATGCTGGGACAAGCTACACACTGTAACTCGATGCTTTGCAATGGGACGAAATCCGCCATACCATGAAACGGTACCCATCCCTAGAACCCAAGCGTCAGCACTTATCTATTCCAAGCAATGGTCTCAGGTTTCAGTGCTTGGAGTTGTCATCGTAACCTCATGTTGTTTAAGTGACCAAACCCTCCTAAGGGGCTCCAGTGACACCGGGGCAGAGGTCCCAGCAAGCGCCAGATAACAATCCACCATGGCTCTCCAGTAGGTGCGGGTGATGACCTCATGTATACCGTTATTCTTCCTCGGATGCTGGTGGGGTTCTACGGAGTGATTATAATATCTTGTCGGGCCCTCCTCCGCACATCCGCCCGCGAAGCAACGTTGAAGTGCTATATAGGGACCCTAGAACACACACCATGTACGAGGCCTAGACTGGCCCTATCCTAAAGGATATCCCCTGGCTTTTATTCGAACACAATCTTCTTCCCAACCCAAATAATTTCCCATATGCTCAGTCCATTGAAACATTTGAGAGAAATACGACCAAGGGACCGGCCTGTCTTCCGTCCTGGGACGACCGCCCAGTCTCTATGATAAAGCCAAGTTGGCCAGGCAGCCAAGCTTGGAGCTGATCGCTGCACCCATCCGTAAGAGTCCCAACCACTCGCCGCACGTATACCGGCCTCAACAGTCCCAAAAAACAATCATGAACGATACGATCAGCCTCGGTATTGGGGTTGCGCTAATGTCAAGATTACCGAACTACCCACTCAGAAAAAGGTGTTGTTCACTGGGACCATGGGTGGTTTTGGTTGGACATTGAAAGCTGGATGGCTGACTATTCGCAACGCGGAAGCTCCGACTGGTAAGCACGGCGTTTACAATGGACTTTCAAATGATTAGGCTCACCGAAATTGAGAATAATTTAACATGCCTGCGTCCTTTGGGAGAGACAACCATAATGGCTGCTTGGCTATCCTGCTTCACGTCGTCTACTATTATTAGTGCGAAGGTTCTTGAACCTGTGCTGTATTCTCCTGGGACACCAGGCTACATCTGCGGAAGGGCCCGATTTGACACCTACGCTTGGCAGATCGGAATTACCCGTCGGAGGATATCTTCTACATCACAATATCCCGCTTCCATCTCGATAAAAGGCCAACAACGTTGGAGAGTCTCAGTGATCTACTGAATCTGCTGGAGCTCTTGATGGCAATGATGGCACTGCCCTCGGGCGATCATGATATGTAGCAATATGCGGATCTCTAAGCCAGGCGACCCTACACTTATCCATCTCATGTCAGCTTGGAACGTATTGCACCGTTTGGATGCTGTCAATGGTCACGGATCTTGGTAATGACTTGTATTAGATCTAGAGAGACCGATGTACGGGACGCTCAACACGCACTCCTGGTCCAACTCCAGGTCTGATTCGCACAGCCCAGCCGACACAGCCTGCCATAGTTCTTGCAATCACAGTGATATCTCAGAAGCCGGTATACAAAGTACAGTACTCGAATAGGCATAGAAGTGCCTCGCTTTCCGCGGGTTCGCAACGTGATGCATTTGTTCTCTTGTGCGGCATGGTGAACTACCGATGCTCTGTAGAGGTATCAATGCTCCAAAGAGAGATGATATCAAGGCGTTGTTGAACTATTCCAGCATGTTGTGCGTCCAAGAATAAGGTACTTAGCACACAAAGAACAAGCTCTATATCTATACTTGTGACTAGTAGGCCCGGAAGTATTCTTAAAGGTCGCCAGGTTGTTAGAATGCTTTCTCTCACCTCCCAGTGCTCCCTGAGTGCCTCCAAGATGATTTCGGCTACCCAACTCTCTCATGATCTACACCGACTTCAGTTATATCAGGTGGGCCGGTAACACACCTAATTACTTACCACTTCGTGAGTTAATTATGGGTGTTGTAACAGTATTTTGAAGGTATGAGTCTTCCAGGTTAAGATTGAGATCGAAGTTGTGTGAGCGGTCAATATCTGTTTTACCATAGGCATTGCGCTGGCCCTATATGTAAGTCAATAACCACCTAACCCTCAATTCGTTCTTATTTGTTTTATTGCTTCAAAAGGTATATGACTACTCCTTGACATTTGCTCAGGAGGTAGAACTTGTCTGGGCCTCTAGGTGGACCCTCATGAAATTTGTCTTCCTCCTAGACCGGTATTTTGTAATCCCCAATCTCATCATGCAACAATTTTGTATGTTGGGTCTCATAATCACTCGATTTACATTGACGGCGTCCACAGTACTGGGCATAGTCGGATGGGATCCCACTACCAATTGCCAGGGCCTAGCAGAGGCATTTGCTTGTAAGCAAATTACCTGATTTACCCTCAATATTTCAGTTAATTATTGTTTAGACATTGGTTTAGTCGGCATGTTACTTTCCGAAAGTGAGTAGTCTATATCACATTAATTAAAATAAGTGTAACATTCACCCCCAAACTCAAGCAATCCTTTGTTTGCGCCTCCACGTCATGTGGGGAAATGATAAGAGGATACTTGCTGGGGTAGTGACCATGTTTATTGCGATAACGGGCTTTCAACTGTACTTTGGCAGAAAATATTTTGGATCATATTACTGTGAGGTTTCAAGTTCTTCTAAATGTTGATTCTGGAATAGTTTAAAGATACTGAATTCAGCTAATAGACAACTTTTATTCCATTGATGGATTCAATGGTTGTATTTTCCACACACAGTTGAAAGATGGATGGTTCATGTACCTTGTCAATTTGGTCCCTGATATTGGTAAGTCAATTCCACCTGATAGTGTTTTATCTGATCCGGTACTCACTGTGAGAATCCAGTGGTGCTTGTGTTGGCCCTGATTCCAACAACCCAAATGGGTGAGTTAGGATCTCTTTTGTATTTACACTGATACCTGACCCCGCACTCTCACAGCTATATCAGACCCAAGAGGTCTAGGAGGACATAGTTTGATGCACCAAGTATACCGTGAAGGTTACCTCTGACTAATTCATTCCTACACCATTCATATCTCACTCTGGCCACATAGGTGTCCTCTTCTACATATACCTCTGTGGTAAGTCTTGCTTATATGAACTCGGGAGATGTACTCTTTCTAATATCTGACATTACTAATGTCAATAAGGATACTCAATTTTAGCATTGGCTATAGTAATCCAATCTGTAAGCATTCTCTCTGCCCTCATCTAGAGTTTCCAGCCAGTTCAAGGTCTTCTGATAGACAAACAACATGTTCATGATGGTGCCGTGAGTGCCAAACATTCTGGAGTGCTTCACTTTCTAGTGCTGTCTCTCATGGGTGACATTCTATAGGCTGTTTATTGTCACCCGGATGGTCCTATCGACAAGGATGATACTCCATACCCGTCGACTATTCGCTGCTGAACTGCCATCGACGTCCATGTCAGGAGGCTCGATTACAAATCAAAGTAGATTAGTATAATTACAATATCTTTGTTGTTGATTGAGACCTGTTGATCCGGATCATCAGAGTAGATTACCAAGAATTCCGGAATGTTACTGAAGATGTCAAGTACTGTGTGCCTGTAGCTATGGTTCCCTGTGACTTCTATCAACTCTTCCCCCACCACGCGCAGCTCTAACTCTTGTCACATCCAGCACTCAAACTCATCAAGCTTCTCAATGAGGGTATGAAATGCACTGGGCACCATGGTGGCGACAGCAATGATCTCAACAGCTCGGTTGATGTCAGTTCTTCAACACCTATACCCTCCCCGTCTAAAAATGACAGTGCTATTAGGAACTGTCGGTGATGTTCCGCAAGTTGCGGCTTGCACCAGTAAGAATTTGGGCGTGACTGATACAGATAGAAGTTTTTCTACGTTAGGAAGGCGATAGGAGAGCGAGGTTGGACGTTTTGTAACTTGACCTTAGTTTCTACCTGAATAGTATCTCAAGTCCTGCATATTCTCCGTCCCCTCTCCTTCCCTACCAGTGAGGCTGCCACAATAATACGCCCTTTCTCCTCCCCATAAACGGCGGCCTTCCATGTTCGCGTCAGGGGAAGAGGAGTTGCTTTAGCAACTGATAACATCTGCGCTATCTTGGGCAATCTCACAGTCGTCATTGTACTACGCTCGTTATAGACACTTCTATGCTAGTTTGACTTTGGTGTTCTTCGTTGGTGTTGCAATGTCACTCGAACCACTGCATGAATTGCTGCTCCTAGGTCCTCGTACACGGAATCGGGTTTTGGCAAGAAGTTCCGTGCATGCTATGAAGTTGGTGACAGGCTGATATACTGACCGAACATTGCAAGTTCTAAGTAACAGATGTTCTGTTGAAAATCATTCATCAGCTACTGCATGATGCGTAGGATAAATCGTAGAACGAAAACCACCACTACTACTCTCCACTAATATATCTTTCACCACAGCGATTGCACACTGTACGATTGACAGCCTGGATCCGGGTATATAGCAACGACGTATATAGTTGTAGTAGCGGCACAACCTTCACTTTCGGCTTTCATGGAGAAACGGTAGTATCACCACGGTATGACCACCGCGTCTGCAGCACGCGATGTTAAGCATTATGAGCCTAAGGTGATGTGCGGTGTCGAAGTGGACTCAATAAGTGAGATGTAAGTGCGAAGGGTCCGCCTCCGAGGAATTAATGAACTAGTGAGCAAGGAGAGGCTTCGGAGTAGCCTCAGGATTAGTCACCGCTGCGCAAATGGCGGAGATTTGAAAGCTGAAAACGCATACACTCAGGCAGTCCACAACAAGCTTTCGTGATAAACCTCTATACGTGTTCACGGATCGCGAAAATGACCTCATCTCTGGTCATAACACTGACAAAGTTATGTAAAAATAAAGGTCAATGTAGATTGGCCGGCCAGGTTAGCCCGTTCCGCAATTGAACGACTTGAGTCGCAACTCCTATCGAGGTGTGGGTCATCCATTCATGTCATGCTGTCACATATCTAGCACATGACATATTTAGCACGAACACTAGGATCCAAAAGGATCGCGATCATTGGTTCGGCTCCTAGGGCTAATGCAGTGCCTCACGCGACCAACGACTCGACTCTCATCCAGCTTTTAAGACGGTGTCTATTCTGTACTCCTGTGTTTCTCCCCTCCAACTTGCACCCCAAGCAAATCTTAAACCACATTCATGGGCCGCTGGTCGCAATATGACGAGGTGAGTAGTAGTCTTCTGAGTCGCTCAGCGCACCACTTACGACGCTCTCCAAATCGTCATTCAATTTCACGGTCTTGCACTGCTTTACGGTCGTGTGATATGGCATGGTAACAGGATTCTGCACGCCTCCCTGAGGGAATGAAGCGCGTCGGCTACGATGCCGACACCAGTCGCTATACTTTTCAAGATCGTACTGGTGCTCTGTACGAGTCGGAGCCAGGAAACAGGTTTGGGGTGCTTACGCCAGTCCAAGGAAGGGAGAATAACATTCGAAGAGCACGTCCAAATGCCTTTGAGCCATCAGGTGAATAGGTTTGTTCCACTCCCACCACCGTATCGCAGCCATAGCCCACCCCTCGATCCCGATTGACGAGGCCCGCCTCCAGCTACCTCACTCCCCTTTGCTTTCTTGAGTACATAATTTGTGATCCCAGTTCTTTACGTCGATCGCTTTGACTTACATGTGGTGCCTCATGTCGACCACATGTCTTAACCTGACTCTACAATCTATTCGTTAATATCAATACTGAATTTCCCTGTTCTACAGATCCCGGCGAGAAACGGAAGGCTCTGACCGTCAACTCAAATCTAAAGTCATTTGAAGATTTCCTGCCTTCCCAGGCTATCACCTCTCCGCCACCTTCCCCACCCAAGCGGTCAATGTTTGCTGCTGACCCTGATATAACATCTCCTACCAACTCTCTTCGCCTGCCGAATGTTTTCCTCAAGGTCAAAGCAATGACATCCGCTGTTTCCAGGATGCAGGCTTCTACATCCGATGGCCCACGACACCACAACAAATCGCCTTCCCTCCCTGCACCGGCGACCTGTAGATACCGAAATTCACCGTCACCGCCTCCGCTGCCAACGCGTAAGCGTCGAGGCTACTCGCAATTACCAGAGCCTCGGCGAGGAGGGGAGGATACCCGGGCGCTCCTCCGTTCAAAGACCATGTCTTCCCATGCAAGTGCAGACTCCTCAAGTTCACGTTCCTATCAGCCCCATCCAAACCGGACTTCTTCCCGGGGGTCACGGGTATCATCGGTTTCTACCACTTCAACCATTACTCCGATGAAGACGAGTTGAGAACATTTCCGTCCATCACCGGAGCGTTGCACTCACGACATAAATGACACGAACATTTTCTGATGTGGTTGTCACAGTACCGCTGATGATCACCGAGAGCCTGTTTGAGCGCATGGAGCTCTTATGCATCGATATCATAATGCCCGGCAGTTTGCTGGACTTGTAGTAGTATGAAGTTTCGTTCTCCATTTCACCCATAGTAGATTGTCTCGTACTTTACCTCGGTTTCGAAGTTGGGCGGCGCCCTTTGCGTTTAATTGCTTTCTGCCTTGCTTTCTTCTGATCACTGGGAATTGGCCAAGTATACATTATCTGGTATGCAGATCCATTTGCCAAGTTGCATCAAAGAAACTCGCCAGATTAGCACCAATGGTTTTCGTTAATACACGGTTGCGATCGATGAAGGCTTTCGGGGAAGAATTCCCCTTAACCAATTTGTCCTACCCAGGAGCAAGAGGTTGAACAAGCAGGTCGCTTCCTAATGAGAATTGTTTCCTGTTCTCAGGTTTGTCTCCCTGTCCCCGGCGCGTCGTGGCCTCCCATTGGTCATATTATGGGCCTGTGCAAGTGCCGCTATCGCTAGTCTATTAACCGTTTATCTTAACACTCAAACACGTCGAGCCTTTGGGAAGTGTGCGTTTCATCTGAAACGCCGGCTCGAGTCCAGCAACATTCATCGAAAACCGGCGAATTCAACCGGGCAGAAAATTCTTGGGAAGGATAAGAACCGAAAGGGTCTTTTGGACGATTGGGAAGGAGAGTAAGGTTTGACTTCGCCTCTCAATAACAAGTAAGTGTCCAAAGACCAACTGTCACAGCCCCCTGGGAGCCAAAACTGATATACCTGCCTTGCAGGCTCATTGCGTGGTTAATTTTGGCGAGAAGGGGATCCCTTCTTGCTGTGGACTTAATGGCTCGAATCCTTCGAACGTAATTTGTGGCAGGCTCTGGAATCTTCAACCGGAATTCATTTCGCTTCGCGATTGACTGCGGCCTACATGCCAGAAGTTTGAAACAGGCCTATGTATAGGCACATAAACTAGACATGACAAAGGAGACTGTCTGCAAACAAGAGCGTGACACTGTATTGGAGGATCTCAATCTTATCTTGCACCCCTGTCATTCCCTGATTCAATCCGTTCACTGCCACTTTTGTCAACAGCCCTCGTCTAGACTCTGATTAGCAAATCCAACCACCGTTTAGGATAACACGAACCGAACGGCATGGGTATAGAAAGGAAAGTCGGGAAAGCTGACTCAAGCACCTCTGGACCAGTGGCTATTGTCAGTTGCGATAGGACGTAGTTGAAGGGTCCCAATCCTTTTATAGCAGTGAAAATACGGTGGTGTAGGTTGCTTTCTGACGAAGCGAGGGATGTGGCGAATGAAAGTTTCTCAGACACGAGCCGGATGAAATATACTTGAGGGCTTGAGCTCTACGGAGCCTTGGGGTCGATGGAAGCTTCAAGATACCAACTGAGGGAAGGACTCCCTCATTTGAGCTTGAGTTTAAATCCTTTGTTTTTCTTTTCTTTTTTTACGTCACGTTACCAGTCAAGACCCTCCGCGAGGGGCTGTCGACCTAGCTGTTCACTTGCACAAATTGCCTATGTAGTTTGTGCCTACACTCTTCTACGCAAACCAGAGCACGGACAAGTCAAGTACAAGTCGATTAAAGACCAAGCGTCATTGTAGATACTGGTAGAAACAAAACCACTATTACACGATACAACGTACGAATACCGAAATACCGACACAACAACAACACAGAAATATCAGAGGGATGAGAAAAAGGAACGGATTTGAATGGGCAGAGACAAAATAGAGGTGAGATCAGTACACTAACGTACAATCAAACGAGAGCAAGAGACTAAAAAAAAAGCAAAGGTATCGATCAAAATCCCAAGAAAGGATCAGCACGTTTAACGGGTATAGGTATACAGTCAAGGCATACACCAATGTCAGACCACAACGGTCCCTTCGAGCCTTCAATCTTCGAAGAAAGTTCTCGGCGAAGCAACCTACACAACATAAAACATCAGCACCCGAACAAAAAAAAAAAAGAAAACAAAGGAAAAACTTACATTATACATATACGTCGTCCATGTCTCCTGTAGTCTGTTATCATCCGCCGCGATACCTCTCAACACACCCCCAGGTGTATACTGGTGTTGCGGATACCCCGGGTGTTGCTGATGCTGGGGATGATGCTGGCCTGGGTGTGCCATATGAACCTGGTCGGCACCCTGTGCCTGCGTTGGATATTGGTGCTGCACTGGGGCCGAATACTGTACATGTTGCTGCGGCCCATGCGCTGCATATCGGTGTGCATCCGGTACACTAGGTGCAGCAGCCCAATATTGTGAATACGTCTCCTGTGAATACCCTTGTTGGGGCTGCGGTCCCTGTTGCTGCGGATATTGCGCCACCTGCTGGTGATAAGACGGACCCTGCGGATCATACGGCGTTACAGGCGTCCCCTGATCCGACATCGGGGACGACGACAACGGCGTAACCAATTCACCTCTCGCACCAACATATTGCTGTGGTGGTATAACGTGTAACTGCTGCTGTTGCTGGAGTGGATGAGGGTGGACTGGCTCCTGCGACTGATGCGCGGCCGCTGGCACAGGTTGACTTTGGTGATACATCACGTCTTGTCCATTTCCGTACGGTTGTTGCCTTGAATACGCCCGCGGCGGTCGATGCCTCGGTGGTTGTACATTCGTTGCTGGGGGAGGTGGCATCCGTGCACTTCCGCTTTCGTCTTGTTGCTGGGTGTAGTACTCACTAGGTTGCGGATGTTGCTGGGGTTGATAGATGGACGACCGCGGCGGTTGTGGCGTCTGATATTGTTGGTGATGTTGGCGCTGTTGCTGCCTCGCCCTCTGTATCTGACTCTTCTCCGCTCTCTCTCTCTCCCTCTCACGTTCCTGCTCTCTCTGCCTCTCTATCTCTTGAACCCTCTGCCTCTCCATCTCTTGAACTCTCTGCCTCTCCATCTCTTGAACTCTCTGCCTCTCCATCTCTTGAACTCTCTGCCTCTCCATCTCTTGAACCCTCTCCATCTCTTGAACCCTCTCCATCTCTTGAACCCTCTCCAACTCTTGAACCCTCTGCCTCTCTTCCCTCTGCCTTCTCTCCGCTTCCACTTGCATCTGTTGCTGTTGCTGATACTCCATCTCGATCTCCCTCTGGCGTTGTTGTTGCTGCTGGAACTCGACGCCAACCATCTCATTCCTATCTTCAACACCGACCCCGACCGGCGCCACCTCTCGAATCGTTCCACCTGTACTGGCACTCGCATTCGCACTAGACACATCACCACCACCCATATAAGCCTGCCTAACCTGCGCCTCAATCCTTCCACCAAACCCGTGCAACTCATGCACCAAACTCGGATGCACGCCCTGGAACGAGGGATATTGGTTCACTAACTGCTGCTGTTGCTGCGGGCTTCCATATCCCGTTCCTGGTCCCTGTGGATTCGGCGGGTATACGGATGCCTGACCCGGAACTTGCGAGTGTCCCTGTGCTTGGGTCTGTTGTGTAAGGGGCTTAATCTGTGGGCTCCCTGAGCTCCCTCTCGAAGACGACAAACTCCCTACATCCAAAAATAAAGTTTAGAGGTAGGAAAGGGAAAAAAAGCCAGTCAGCCAAGTCATACAAAGAAGTCAGGTAATCTAAAAACTCACCAGCAGAATTCGGTCTCGCATTCACAGGTGACCGCTTCGTCGCAACTGTATGTGTCTTCCCACCGAAAATCTCCAACTCATTTTTCTCTTCATCCGTCTTTGATGGCTTCAACACATCGTTCGGTATACTCTGCGGCACTCCATTTTCGCTGTCTTCAAACGCCTTTTCTGCTTTCGCACGTAGACGTTTCAGAATCGGCTATCATCAACAAACCAGATGCCGTCATCAGTATCACCAATCGATAAATTTATCAATGGAAAGGAATATAATCGAAAGCAACACGTCAAACCGGAATAAACCTTCAGTCACACAGCGGGGGAATGGAAGATAGGAAGGGTGAAAAAAGCCGAAACACACAAGTCGGACAGAAATAGAAATTACACGGGTACTCACCAAAAACTTGACAGCTCTCCCACCATGCCTTGCAGCGTGCTCAAACAGCTCACACGCGCTATTGAGTTCTATCAGCGCCGCGTGTGCAACTTGTGATTGCTTGGACACATGTGTCGCCACTGACGCTAACATGACCTACAAAAAGATATCCGGGTCCACATGCATCAGAAAGAGGTTCAAAATAACTCGCAAGTTGAAAATAACCGCAATACCGGGGGAAAGAGAAAAGCGCGGGAAAGGAAGAGAAGGACAGGAAGAAGGAAAGAAGGCATGAGAGAAAGGAGAATGGAGAATGTAGGGGATAAGGCGGGAGGGAAGGCGGATGAGAATGTGGGGAAGATGATTTAAGTGACGAAGGAAACAGAGCGGGCAGCAAAGAAATACAGAAAAAAAAAGAAGAAAAGAAAAAAAGGGGGAAAGGGAAAAAAAAAAGGGAAAAGCAACTCACAGCAGCACTAAACGCGTGCGTCCACAACACCCAGAACCGTGCAATCTGCCTCGGGAACAACGTAAACTGCTGCCTCACCGATCCCAAAATCGTACATGCGCTCCTATACCCAGCCAAAAAGCTCGGCGCATACGCAGACTTGATCGGGTCGTTTGGGTGTGTCGAGATAGCGTGTGCAAAGAAACAGCGATGGATATACAATAGCGCTATATGGATGCATCTCATTATTAGTTCCTTCTGCACGAGATAACTGTGGGGAACGCACGCACTAAGCTCACGATAATTAATCGGCATGAACCGACTCATCGTCTCTCCAAGTCCAAGCCCCAAATTCGCGCCATCCATATTTGAACCAAGGTTCAACGTCTGCGCTTGTTGTGCATACAGCGGCATCTCCATATCCCTTACCTTCCGGTCTAGGTCGAGTATAATGCTGTACTTGGGCGCACGCGAGGTCAGTGTGCCTTGGACGACTGCAGAGACGCATTCGGCGCCAAAGCGGGCTTTCCAGAACGGGACTGTACGAGTTGAATGAATTAATATATGGGAGGAAAGGTAGCGAGGACGTACAGCTGGGTTGAATGCTCCCGTCTTCTGCGATGGTCTCGTCTGGATCTGCGGGCAATTCGCAGTCAACAAATGGAAGTGAGAACGTGGCCAGCCTGCCTGTTGCCAAGCTCTACACCGATCCCTGTTAGCTGTAAGCATGGACTGAGAGACGTATTGCGCACCTGCCAGCAATCTGTAATAAATAACTCCCAGAACAGCGCTCGCCTTTTCTGCACCTCTGCGGGGGAGAGTTTCCATCTTGCACAATCACGATCTATCCACATGCATCGCATGAGCACCTAATCCTATATCAAGGAATATCCAATTTATCACTCACGCAGTCCAATCTACACACCGAAGGCATCCATTAGACCTTCAAAATAAAATTTTGCTCAAAAAAGGCACTCACACTCTGCGCCAACTTGACGGCGATCCCGAACAACGCCCAGGTCCGCTCAATACTTCCATCCTTCGAACAAATCCCCTCATAGATTGCCATCAACGACAACGTCTGCACCGTAGACACACTTGGCGGCCTCTCCAACACCGGTTCCAACACCAATGCCGCCTTCGTAAGCTGAAAGAACTCCTCCGAGACCGGATTATCCGGCGCCGCTGGTAAGTTGACATCCGTAAGCGCACCAAAGCAGAAAACCATAAACAACAGCGCAAGGTCATGTGCTGTGCGCGTAGTCTGTCCTTGCCCCGGGCTTTTAGAGGAACCATAGGTGGTGGTAGCGGACGAGGAGGATGAGGAGTTCGAAAACGACCCAGGTGATGCAGCGTTCGCAGGTTGTCTGTCTGTTGGACTCACGGGCGTCAATGGTGCTCCACTCGTACCAGGAGATGGAGCACCTCCAGGTACGAGTCCTCTAGCCTCGTAGTACCACATCGGCAGCATCTCTTCCAACAGCTGTCGTTTCGTCACCGCACCAAAGAACCACGGCGCCTGTTCGAGGTATAACTGCGCGAGCCGCCAGGCTTCCTCCCATTTCGGCAGGAAGTGCACGAGGAGGTAGTCCATGTCAATTGTGATGGCTTGAAAGGCGTTCGCGCTGAGGGGGAAGGATGCCGTGAGGGCTGCTATTGATTCGCGCGGGGACGTATGTTGTTGTGTGGAGGAACTGCCGGAGGATGGGTGTGTGGTGTGGAGGGTTTGATAGGTAAGTGCAGCAGTGGATTGGGGTTGGTGTTGCGTGTTTGAAGAGGGAGCATGTGCTTGAGTATTGTCACGTACGGGTTGTGGTTCTTGCAGGCCATTCCCGAGGGTAGTACTTGGGTCATCGGAATGCGGTTCACCCTGAGGGGTGGTTAAGCTATAGGGACGCCCCTAGTTATGCTACGACCAACTCACAATCAGCAGGCTCTGCACGGTAAACCATTACGTCAAATCGCAGCCTTTCTCAAACCTCACCAACGCACCTCGGAACCAGCAGACCTCCCGTAGAATGTGGCGGCACCATCATCCCGGATTGCCAGCGTCCCAAACGCGTCAATAACGCCCTCCTCTTCCGGCTCCTGTTTCCTACTCTGCGCAACAACTTCTTCATCCACTGCAGCATGTAACTCTATACTCGACTTGATCTTGAGGAGCTCACGCGAGAGGAGCGGGTGTGGTTCGTTGGACAGGGTAGACTGAAGAATGGCAACGGCATCTTCAAGCTGGCGGATGCGGTCACTCATCTGAGCGATCTTTTGGTGCAGCTTTTCAGTATCTGCGAGGACGAACCTGTGGATGCGTACATGGAATTGGGTAGAGTTAGGGGGTAGTTTATATACACCACAAAAAGGTGGGCGCACCGTGTTCCCTGACCAGTGATGAGACTGCCATTCGGACAAATGGCGGAGCACCCTCTGCGCTTACAGCTGGTGTGATGCAATGATAAAGTCAATGAAAATGCAGCCGAACAACCGGTGGTGGGACGGAGACGAGATATAGACCTACCTTGCGCAGGGTACGGTCTTATCACATTTAAGCTTGAGCCTGGAAAAAGCGGAGGAACGAAGTGGTCAAATGGTGGGGGTGGCAAATAGAAAAGTTGCAGGTACCGTCTACACTCGGCACATGAGAGGGCGCCTGTGAGAAGCATGAGTGAGAATGCGAAAAGGGCGGGAGAGGAGTACTCACCCCTTGCCCGCTTTGTCTCCTTGTCCAGAGCCTTGAGCTGGGGATTGTTGTCTTTGCGCGAGGAGGAAGCGGCAGGCATGGTCAGAGTCAGGAAGAGAGAATCATTAACGGTCGCCTTCTGTCCGCCGGGCCATAAAAGGCGATTGGTGTGCCCCTCGAGTGTCATCTCTCCAGCACTTCACCTCACGTGCATTTAAGTTTTGAAAATTACATCTGCCCCAAGGTGTTCTGCAGGCGCTAAGCATGTTTGAGTAGTTCTGGCAGGTGTCCGTCTGATCCCAGCAACCCCCATCGCAACCTGCGAAAATTCTTTACGTTTCCAAGGTCCGCGTTATTTACACGACACCTGCCAAGTGCCTAAGTATCACCATCTCCCCGTTTATTCAGTTAATGGTTCATCACCCTACACACGTTCCAGCCGCAATACCAGCGGAGTCTTTATCTATCTTCGTCCCCTTCTTGTTTACGAACTGAAAACACGCGCTTCATGTACCAATCTCCAGGAACCAATTGTTGGACTCCATCGCCCTCATGATCTCCGTGATACCCAAATAGTAACTGGTGCAAACACAAATGCATCGTTGGTCGATATAAATAGTCTGACGCCCAACTCGCCTGTTGCTTGTATGGCAGGCAGACAAACAGACTTTTATCACTACAAACATAATCCAGACATTACATACACCACGAATTTACTGTAATCATTCTTGCCCTCTCGTACCTTTTGGCCCAGTATCACATCCACTAAATCAGCCCCACACCTCTGTTGGTGAGTCCGCCTCATCCTGGTTATCGTTGACACCTCTTCAAACCTTCTGTTCATGCCATTCCTCAATTTATCATCTTTTTGAATCTGGAGAACCCCTTGACATCACCCAGCTGCTGGCCACAAGCGCCGCCTCAAGCTATTGTTCCTTCCCCTCTGTGTTCCGTAACTTTCCACATGTAAAGCCAATTAGGAGGCATAATAAGTACACTCATGCCTACCTTTCTCCCAAGGAGGTATTTAACTAGAGTCCGGCTCAGGAGTAAGCACTGATTAATGATTAACAAAAACTAAAGGTCCAATCGCTATGGATCGAGTCATCATCCGCTAAGAATGGTCTACGAAATGATTGAGTTAATGATCATAACCACAAGACAGTATTGAGGAACATATGCATACTCACGATCGTTACAAATAGCAGTTGCCATCCACTCCTCGTCTGTACCAGGCGGAAGGGCCTTATCCACCCGTAAGACCGAGCACGACGGGAAGAAGGACGAGGCTGTGAAGTGCGCCAGAGACGATGAGCGTTAGCCACATGCAACAGCAATAAATCTATACAACGACGCGAGATAGTGACTGACACGAGAAGCGGAATTGTCTAACCTCAAGAAGTTTGGAGTGCATGAGCACCAAGGCAGACATCCCAATGAGTTTGGTAAATGTGATACCAGACAAAACATTATAAAACCACGTAAATGCGCGGGTTAATCGAAGCTTTGCCCTCAAGCACTGCCAGACCAACTCACCGAGGGTCCAATATCCACAAGGGCAACGTATGTCCTCTCATCCTACTCCTTCTGTCCCTCAGGCTGGCCGGATGCCAGTGCACTCCCCGCAGCAGCAATCGATGCCGAACTTGCAACATTCATAGATGCCCTCACAACATGCGCATAAAATTCGACAGCGATGCCCAATGAAATCACTGGATTTACCAAACTAATCGCGTTCAAACCAACCCCCCACAATGGCCATCACGCTCACTCTGTCATTGCAACGACTCCAGTGACGATCGCCGCAGTACGCTGGGATCCGAGGAGCAGCGTGGTGACGACGAGTACGGAGGAAAGCCTCAGCCCCGAGGACCTCCTGTGTGATCCCGATGATATGTGCGTATTGGTCGAAAAAAAGGTGTAGAATAGGGAGTAGGGGAAGACTTCAGCGCCGGTTTCTTGGGTGATCCCGTCTGCGATTCGGTGCTCGGCTGCGAACGCGTTAATGTAATCATCTTGTGATTTGAGTAGTTTGTGAAGTGTGCGGAAGTGGGATGCTTCAACCTGGGACGTGTCTTGGGAGAATGAGAGGGCGTCACCAGATGTGGCTTTGCCTGTAAGGGAACATTCAGCCATTGTTGGCGAGGTGAGCCATTGTTTGAGGTACCTCATGATCTCCGCATCTTGAGGGTGCCCGTCCATTGTGATGCTCCATGCGGGGTTCGTGATCTTCATGGCATGGTTTGCATAGGCGAGATGGGGTATGGCCAGTGCAAAATACGGAAGGGTTATACTTGCGGACACAATGACATTCATTATTGACGGGACTGAGCCAACTGAGGAAGTTGTTGATCCAAGAAGCGGTGGGTTGGTTGATAAATGAGGTCAGCTTCCAGTTAATTTGTGAGGGAAAAGTCTTGACAAGTTGTGAAACGACCACAGAGCGCTTGTTGGTCCGCTCGTTGTGTAACATCAAGATTCTTAGCAATGGAATAGACAGGAGGTCCGACGCCAAGGTATGCATCGAAAGAATTGAAGTACGAAACAAGGTGTGAATCCGAGGGCAAAGCCAGGCATTGGTCTGTAGAATCAGTCAGCTATAGATCTGCCAGCGGAATTTTAGGCGACTGACCCAGTCCGAGCTGCAGACATTGGATTGAGATTACGGATGCAACAAATGCCCCAAGGAATATAATCATGGCACCGGCTTTGGTGGAAGGCTTTAAGGGGAAAGGCGCATAGTAACGAAGGATGAACCGTGCCATCCAACCAAGACTGCTCGAGCTAGCAGATGCCTCTGGTAGTGCAACTTGAGCCGGGAGGTGAGTGCAAGGGAAGCAGTCAACACAATTGCTCTGAAACGAAATCAGTCAAATGAGTGAGGATGCCTAGAGATCGAACTGACCTCGGCGCGTTTGAGATTCAAAAGCAAAACACTGACAAATACAGTCACTTGCAGTGAGGAAGGGAATGAGTTTGGCGATAATGAGCCCTGATGCCCAGTAAAGAGAAAAGTTCACCAGCAGTCGAGATAGATACAAGGACCAAGCAGATGCTGAAAAGTCCAAGCATAACCTTCGAGTTAACAAAGAGGCTGAGAGGGAATCGGGGGAAGATGATGGGAATATTCGGGAGTTGATGGAAAGATTAGGTGGTACATTAGACCGCTTGAAGAGTTTTGGTAAGTTGCGGATATACTGAATAAGCGAGGATATAACACCGTCTTCGTCTTTTGTTGCGGATCCACTGTCAAGGGTTAAGGAGACGTAGAGGGGCATGGCCAAGCACGACAAAACGACAATGCGAATATCTGTGTTTGTATTCTTGTTGAGTTTCTCTTCGAGGAAAACCCCAATCGAGAAAATGACCAACAGATCAGACCCTGCCTCGGAGCGTTGGCTCAAATGGGTGAGGTATTCGTGCAGGCCGGTCTCCGATTCCGTGATTATGGCTTGTTTATGTGGATTGAGTGAGTCGGAAACAACATATGTGACAATAGCGGCCTCCGTTCTCGAGTGCTCTTAAGTACTCTTTAAGGCCCTTGTCATTGACAGGAACCGCCCCCAACACAGATTGTGGCTCAAGCAGTTGTTCAAAGTCGGGGGACAGTCGACCAGGCTCCAAGCGCACTCCTCGAGGTGGTCGCCCAAGTGCCGGGGCCATAGCCATAGAAATCACTTCCATGCCAAGCCACGACGGACTGCACGACATATGCTCCACGAGGACCTGCAGGCTTGAGGCAGACATCATCGAGAGTGATCCGTTGGGTGGAATGAGATCATGAATGTCTTGTTCAAACCTCAAACCAGTATTTAAGGTGGCCCCAAGACGATCCTGGAGCCTTCTTGCCAACAGCGATTGACTTCGTGGTGGTATTGTTGGGGCTTTGCCTTGTTGCCCAGGATGCAGCAGTAACAAAGATTTGTTCAGTGTGATAGAATGGTCCGAAATGCCGGTCAAAGCACTCCTTCTGCAGCCTGCTCTCCGAGTCCACAGCTACCCATGAGCAGACAGGATCTGTTCAACAGCAAACTTGTCCCATCCGAGGTTCAACAGGCAGATGATAAGAAATACAATCGCGAATATGAACCAAGGGTGACTGGCAGCGAAAAGGCCGAGGTGATAAAAGCTTTCAAGGATCATGTTGAGACGATACTGACGAGGTTCTGTCTCAATAGGGTCAAGTAAAGCTGCTCCTCGACCCAGGTGGCAGGACTTGGACTGAGTACCCAGGGAGTCCTCCTCGATATACTGTGATAATGATGCGGCACCAGCAAGTCCACGTGTGCGGATCCTTGGTGAGGTGATCTCTTCTGAAAGGGCAACGCATTCGTAAGACCTCTCGGGGTGATGACGCCGAAAGGCAGAAATGCCGTAGCCCATTAGAAAACCCAGAATTGCCAATGAATAAGCAGTTACGAGGATGAAGGATAAGCATGACAGCGAACCAACAACGTGGGTGGATCCTGCACCAGGTGTAGAACAGGTGGTAGGGTGGACGTGTGGTGGGACAATCAACGCAAGTGCACCGGCTAGTCGGGTCGCTATCGTAGCAGTTCCGAGGTGGAATATCGCAGGGGGAAATTTCGGTGGATGGAGTGGTTGAGAAATTGACTTGAAAAGGACTTCCAAGGAGTTTCTCGTTGCCCAGGAATTTGAAAAACGCACAGTAGTCCTTCGTACCACCTCTAATGAAATTCGTGGCACAACCATTGGTGACACCGAACTGCACATTTTTGCAGCTATCATAGAACCCTTTGCCAAATTTCTCCGTAACGAAGAAATCGGCAGACTTGACGGCTGTCTGATCACTCGAAGACTCTTGGGTTGCAGTGATATTCACGAACTCGGCCTGGTGGGAGCACGTAAATGAGCAAAAGAATGTCCTGAATTTATTCCTGCAAGCAGGACAAGATGCTAGGAAAGCTTCCACTTGGACAAAGTTGTTCTTGAGTGTCTCGACCTGGTCGGAGGTGCAGCAGATTGGTCCGTCGGCGGACTCGGCCCCACAAACCTCTATGAGTAGTGAACGGGCATCATCATCTTCGGGCTGCAGTAGAATAAGTGAATATTACTTGTAGCAAGACAACGAGGAGGGAAAATGACATGCCTCCTTTGGTGGCCATCACATGGACATGGCGGAGGTCTTACTAAGCATGCCCCCATCAAAGATTACAAAAAGACACTAAAGAGTCTGACCACGGGAGACTGTGGCAGAGGTTCAAACTGGTGCCACATGATGACCGCAAAGGGCACCATCACACATTTCCTCCATTATCATTCATGCTAAACATAGTTTGCTGAAGTTCAAAATTAAGAGTAGACAAATAGTTCTGGAAACAGCACAAACACAAAGGGCTGAGATGACGATTCGATGAGAGAGTGGAGGGCAGACGTGAGGGTCACCAGACAAATGAGTACGTGAATGGCAGTGCAAATTCAGATCAGCCCATTAATCACTCCCATGACTTTTGTCGCTTCTACAATGACTGAATTTATCCAGTCCTGAAACCAGTCCTCAAAGCAGCCCTCAAATGCTACAAGACCCGAAAAACATTTCATGGGCAGCAAGTCTGTTAAACCACCCAAACCAGGAGTGCAATCCTTCATCACCAACCAGATCCTCCAGATATCCCTCATGGCAATCAACTCAATGTTGTAATCCGACAACTCCCTTCCACATGGTTGCTTTTCAAATGTGTCTTGAGATGTTTGCTTGCACCATCACAGATATGATTGAGTGGTACACAAGACATTATCTCACATGGTATAGTTCCCATGGACCAGACATCCATCAAGACTCTCTATGTCTTTGTTGAAATCAGGATTGACTTGTTCCATCTCCATCAGACTATTAGGCCCAATTTTCTGAATGATAGGCAGAGCTTCAGAAAACATTTGCCCAATGCTGAAAAAGAGTCCAGGCTCACTGCTGCCAGTATACAGATAAGCTCTGGACTGGCTCAACTTCAAATAGAAGGACCATCTGACAGTTTACCTGGGGGTGAAATTGACCAATTGTTCAGACTGTCAGAGCCAACATGTCTGGCTCCCATGTCGACAATCCAATTCATTGCAGCTCTACAGAGATTGAACAAGGATCTTTTGACCAAATACCAAACTGTTATCCAGGATACCATTTCTGGGCTGATAAAGAATGAAACAGGTGATGACAATACTGGCTCCCAAGGTAGTGGACACAAGTTCTGGGCAGGACTGTGTGAAGCCACAATACTGAGGTTGAAGTCCTCATTGCCAGGGGAAATTCTTGGATGTACTGCCTCAATTTTGAAGATGTAGATGTGCTAATGTCTGTATTTTTCACTTTGCCTGTTCATTTTCTCATTATTCTGCTATGACCCTACTCAGAAGAGCTCACAAGGGAGCAATACAATCATGATGAAATGTGGCACATCAGGGATCATGCAGTACAAACAGCTAGATGGAGTATTGAGGCATATCAGGTACCTGAAGCAGCTGAAGATTGCTTGAATGGACCTCTCTGGGAGTGGTATTGGGGACATTGGCTTGCCAGGGTAACTTCAATCATGTGCAGATATGTGCATGAAAATATGTCTTCTATGGAACCTTCAAATGTACAGTGGTTTGACGATTTCTACCATAGGCTATCACATGACAATTAAAAGCCTCAACAACACCCATCTCTTACATTCTCATTCTCTTATTTGAGCTTTCACCTGCAAAGCTTGCCTTCTTCAATCCCCACATCTCAGTGTTCATTCCAATGTTCTGTCCATGTCCCTCAATTGATTGAGGCTATGCATTCAGTCATGTGCTACTCAGTCCTTACAAGGCCACTGTCACTGTTGGTAGCATGCCTAGCCAGTTAGAATCCAAAACAGAGGCCACTAAGAGTGGAGTTTACCCTATGAATTTCTATGAAGCAGGCAGTCTGTGGGCTATGTCAAGAGTTCATGCCTCATTTAAAATATAGCATCATTGGCACTAATAACACCTTTCTTGTTTCAAGTTTGTGATAAGCCCTTGTGTGAAAAACATGAGTCTCAATGTGCACTGTACATGGTCAATTTAGAACCCCATATTCCAGCAAAATTACTGACTTGTGCACCCTTGGCATCCACCTGGGGGTTCTTTTGAATCCACTCTGTGACAGGCTTCAAGATGGAAGACAAAAAGGCTCATATTAAGGAGTCCCTAGAATACATACAAGATTGGTGATACTCACAGAGGATACTCAGCATGAGAACATGCAAGGATAACCTAGGTGGTACCAAGCACAATTGATCATCCTTGAATGGGCACCAAATCAAATTTCATTGGTCAGTGTGAGTGTTTCTGGGCTGTCAAATGGCAACCCAGGATTCATATGTCACCAATCTATGAGAAATTGTTTACAGATGATGCCATGACATGATTCACTTGGCACATACATCAGGAAAACATGTTTTTCTATAGTGATGACTAAGCACATCAAGGCCTATTGCCAACCACAAGGCTTATGTCTATTGATGAGGCATATAGATATTTTGGTCTATTAGTACTATTACTTACCAACTATGCCTACCCACCACTGCAATGTCTACTGCTTATGTTACAAGGTTTCTTCTTTGGCTAAGTGATGCCTAAGTTGGAGCCTATCCTTGTAAGAGAGATGAGCAGAGGTCCTAGTCCTGTACGGGTCTGTAGGAGCTGCTCTGTTTAACCTTGGGTGGCTGTTCACATTGTCTCTAGGCAGCGAACTCATATAGATTGCACTCTCCATAGGACAAGACATTGACAAGAAGCCTGAGAGGGAAAAGTTATCCACAAGGGCAAAGAGTTGTAGACTCAATGGGCTACTGCTGCTCAAGGACTTATTCAAGTACTGAGAGGGGGAGGTAACACACATTAAGATTAGACTTGGCTAATCTACATGTCCAGGCATTGTACATATACTAAGTTCAATGACTACTTAAGGAAGTAGATCAATTGTAGCATAGAGGACAAATAAGAGAGGAGGGCATAAGGGATATGAAGACAAGGAAGAAGAGTGCATATGTCATAGGGTGAAAGTCTGCATGAGTGAACATAATTGATGTGGGCATAAATATGACAGAGGTGATGAAACTTATACCTGGTCCAAATATAGAAAAGTGTCTAAGAAAGGAAATGGTAAGTTCAGTGTTCAATCACAGGTTGTCATCACATGGGAAATACACTCCATGATAGCAACACACTTCATCCACCTTCTCACACATTTCCCAATCAAGAGTCTGTCACAACTCCGTGGTTTCCTGCCAGAGGCTAACCATCATGCACTTCATCAATTCCCAGTCCTTGTAAGTTTGCTCTTTGGTCTCCTCAGTCTCCTTGATGATCTCAGAGTCTGCAATATTCATAACATGATCCCTTTCATAAAGTCGAGTGTCCTCACTCGACTCAGTGGCTCCCAGTAACATTTTCATTGTTGTAAGGATATTCATGCATTCCTTCTCCTGTGTTGTCTGTGACACTTTGGAGGGTGCATTTGATGGACCAAGCTGATCATCTGCGAGGGCAAATGCATCAATCAGAGGCTCTGGGGACAATGGTGGTATTGATGGTGTGACAGGAGAGGCATGGAGGAGGTCTGTCATGGCATTTGTCAGTGAATCTAGGTCCTTGGATGTTGGTGGTGGTGAGGCCTGCCCAAAGGAGAGTGTGACATTGGTGGTGGTGTGAACAAACAGGTGAAGGGGACCTTGAGTCTCCCGATGATGGGGGTTGAGCTGCAGAGGAGGAGGAAGTTGATAAGGGGAGAGCTGAGGGATGAGCATTCTGGGATCGATTGTCTGGGGAAGCACTAATTCCTTGTCTACCATCCTGCTGCCTGGTAGTGGTGGTGTGTTTGGCAAGTCTAGCCATGGTGAGCTGGGCTCAGTTGGCAAGGATTCTGGCATAGTGGAATGGTGGGTGCATTCTGATGGGGTTAAGGAAACAGTACTTCTGGTAATGTCTGGGGGTGTAGTGGTGGCAGAAGGGGCAATAGTATCTTGTGCATTGATCTGCCCTATGACCCACATTGCTACATTGATAGCAGGTGGCATGTTAGTTGGATAGGGTGAGGATAAGGCTGTCTGTGATAACAAATTCTGTATTTCCAGAAGCTCCTGTTTCAGTGTATTGTTGATCCACATCATGAAGTTGCTCAGGTACTGGAGTGGTTCCTTGGTTCCATTGGGGCGAGGGGTTGCAAGTAATGTTGCCAGATCTAAGTCCAATTTGTGGGTGGAGAAAAGCAGATACGTCCTCTCACACTTGCAGAATCATGCAGTGGGCACCTCAGAGGTATTGCCTTTCCTGATCAAGTCCTGGCAAGTCAATAACCTGAGTAAGGCAGGCACTGACTTTGTCAGCCAGTCTGTTAGCATGGAGCTGGCAATGTATTGCATTAAACCAAGTTGACCTGAAAGTGTCGAATACTTCAGTTGATTGATTACCATACTCAAGAGTGGTCCTTGCTTGGGAAAAGGCATCTTTGTATAAAGAGTCGAGTCATATGGTGGCAGAAAGAGTGGCATCACTTGCTTCTTGTAAGGTATGAGCTGGAAGGGTTCGCCTTTGGGTGCTTTGTGCTTCATGTAATTGGAACGCCTCAGATATTTGGCACCTGACTTCTGTGATGTCGGTGATTTATCTTTGTTGCTCTTCATAATGAAGGGACTCGGGGGTAGATGAGTGATCTTCTGGGGAGGGTGTCAGTTTGTGGGTGAGGGGAGTAGGTGGGACAGAGATGAGGGTCTGTGATGAGGCTTGAGTGAAAGAAGTAATAGAGGTAGGAGTGGTTGGGTAGTCAGTGGTCATAGTGTTGTCAGAAGTGAAAGACATTCAAGTAGCTTGAGGTTTAGTGTAGGTTGCATCACAGTTTATAAGCATTGAGGAGGGTTTTGGAATTGTGCAGGTCTGTCAAATTTTGCCAGGTTCACTCCAATTCTGGGTATCCCTTCCAATGCACTAGAAACTCTAATCCTTATCTTCTGGTGCAATGGTGTGCCACTATGGCTTCAACTTCCCATTCTTCTTCTCCTTGGATAAGGTCAGGTGGGGGTCTTGAGAAGTGTTTGCCATAAATGTTGTTTTCAGTGATGGGGTAGAGGTATTGGATGTGGAAGACATTGTGTATCTTCCAGCTCTTTGGGAGAGATAGCTCATAGGATATGTTTCCGCATTTCCTAATAACAGTGAATGGGCCTAGTTGGCAGGCAGTGATTTTTCTTGATGCAACTTGAATTGGTAGGTTTCGAGCATCGAGCCATACCTTTTGGCCAGGTTCTATTTTTGGTAATGTGTGCATTTGTGTCTGTTCTGTCATAATTTTGTGCAAAGTCTTGTGTGCTATTTTTGCAGCTTCTCAGATATTTATAATCCAGTTCATTCTTTCTTTGGCTGATGGGGAGTTCATTGGTGCTAGCTTGGTTGGGAAAGCTTTGAGTGGGTGACCATACATGAGTTCAAACAGCATTTGCTGATGGTTGGCATGTGTTCTGGAATTGTGGGAGAATTTGACTAAAGGGAGGTGTTTGGGCCAAGTGTGAGGATTTTGAGTGCAATAGGCTGATAGATATATCTCAATTTCTTGATTAAATCATTCGGTTGATCCATCTGATTGGGGGTGATAGGCAGTAGAGGGGGTGTGATCGATGTTCAGCTTCTTGAACATAGCTTGTATCGATTTGGCCATAAATCAGGGATCTCTGTCTGAAATGATTTTGTTGGGTATTCCTGTGCAAATGAACATGTGCTTGATCAAGATGTCTGCAATTTGATTAGCAGTGGTGGATTTGGAAGTGGGTACTATGATTATCCCTTTTGTAAGACCATGGTCCACCACGGACAATATTGTGTCATATCTGTTGGATTTGGGAAGGTCTGTAATGAGGTCCATGGACATTTGGGTGAAGGGCTGTGATAATCGGGGACCTGGAATCAGTTGCAGGGGAGGCTTCAAGGGGTGTCTGTTGATCTTGTATTACTGGCAGGTAGGGCATCCCTTCACGTAGTTTGTGATGTAGGCATGGATGCCGGGCTAGGTGACATATTCTTGAAGTTTTCTGAGAGTTTCAGTGACTCCAGGGTGTCCCACAGCTGGTGCATCATGTACATGCTGCAATAAGCACTTCTTAAGTATGGAGTCCATGGGGAGTTGAATACAACCTTCTTGATCCAATTCTATGGTTCCATCCTTTCCTTTTTGGGCTTTGTTCTCAATATCAGGGTCCACAATGTTGATTTCGTCATTTTCTCCTGGATTAACCAATTTTGCATTAGCATTGATAAAGTCACTAGTTTGAAACTTCTCTAGTGGGATGGCTGCTTTCATTGTTTCCAGCTCTGTGTCTTTGCTAGTTGAGGTGTGGTCTGGTCTTCTGGATAAAGCATTGGCAGTGCAGTTTTTAGATCTGGGAATATGGCAAATTTTGATTTTATGGGCGCTGATCACAGCAGACCATCAAATGGTTCATCTTGAAAGCTTTGATGGCTTGGCCCAGTGGATAATGTTATCATGATCCATCCATATTGTCATTTCGTAGGGTGATCCATCAATGTAATGATGCCATTCTTGTAATGCATGGATAATGGCTAGGAATTCTTGTTCTGATACATGGTAATTCTGTTCGGCTTGGGAGAATGGTTTGGAATAGTAGAAGCATGGGTGTAGTACACCATTTGAGTCTTTCTGGAGAAGAACTGCTCCAGAGGCATAGGCAGATGCATCAGTTTGAATTTCAAATGGTTTTAAGGGATTGGGAGTGATTAAAATGGGTTCTTCCAGGAACCATTGTTTTAATGTATTGAATGCATCATTGGCTTCTTTGGTCCATTTGAAAGGGGTGTCAGATTTCTTTAGGAGTGCGTTAAGGGGTAAGGACAGGTGGGCATAGTACTTGATGAATTTGTGATAGAAGTTGTAGAACCTGATGAATTTCTATACATCTTGGACTGTCTTGGGTGTGGGCCAATCTGCTATTCCCCTGAGTTTGGTGGGATCCATCTTGACTTCATTTAGAGAAATGATGAATCTGAGATAGGTGAGGGTCATCTTTTTGAATTCACATTTCTCTGGTTTGAGGTAGAGATTGTGTTTTCACAGGATCTTGAATACTTCTTTTGTTGTTTTCCACAGTTCAGCTTTGGTAGGGGTGTGGATAAGGATATCGTCCATGTAGACAATGACTTTGTTCTGCACAATAAGGGGAGTGAGGATGGTGTCCATCATGTTCTGGAAGGTCGTGGGGCTGTTGCACATCCCAAAGAACATGATAGTGGGTTCGAATAATCCTCAATGGGTGTGGAAGGCTCCTTTCCATCTATCTTCTTCAACAATTCGAACATTGTTATAGCTGAGCCTGACATTGAGTGCAGTGAAGTATTTTGAGCCTCATAGTTTGTCAAGTATGGATTGGATTGAAGGGATAGGGTAGCTGTTTTTGACTGTATGTTTGTTAAGGTATTGATAGTCCTGACAAGGCCTGAGTTTTCCATTTTTCTTTGAAACGAAGAAAAATGGTGAGGCCATGGGGGATTTTGAGGGTCTAATGTATCCTTTCACAAGGTTTTCTTTGAGGAATTTGTCAAGCTCCTTTTCTTCAGTGAAGGAGAGTTTATAAGAGGGGAAAGCCTTTGGTATGAAGGTTTCCTTGGTTTTGATCCAATGATCCCATTGTTGAGTGGGAGGGAATCTTTCACTTTTCTTTTGAGAGAAAAGGTCAAGATATTTGTGGAACTCCTGGGGAACTATCTTTTTGGGATCAGTTTCTTTTTTCTGCTCCTCTGCTTGGGTGAGTATTTGTGAATAGGAGGTTTTGGCATTGATTTCAGTGAAATTCTCCTTGGAGAAATCTACTTCAAGCTCGTTCACATAGATTTCTGAAAGAGCATTGTTGATTATTGAAGAGAGTGTGGTATTTTCTGTCAAACATCTCCAGGAGAGGGTTTGTTTTGACCAGTCAATGTCAGGATTGTACTTGGTGAGCTAGGGGATTCCCGGGATTATTCTAGGTTGTTCTAGATTAATCACCTGCAAATCTGTTCTCATTTGCTTCCTGTAGATGGTGAAATCAAGGGTAATGAAATGAGTGATTTGCTTATCCTTGTTCAGGGTTCCATTGGCATTTCTGACTTTGACCAGTTTCTTTAATTGTGATGTTTTCAGATTCCACTTCTTAATTAACCAGTGGTCAATAAAATCTCGTCCTGCTCTGGAATTCATTAGTGCAAGGTTTTCCACAGATTTTTCAGAGAGATGCATGGTGGTGGGGCAATAAAAGGTGTTGGATTGGTGGATCTTTAAACACAGTTCAGAAACAGGTACTTCATTTTGAGAAGGAAGAGGGGGCATAATTTTGTCCTTTGGACAAGGGTAGGAGTCAGAAACCAGTCTGTTAGAAAGTAGAAAGGGGGAAGAAGAAAAATTGTCTTTTGGTGCATTTTTCTTTCCTTTAGACAATCTAGACATGGAAGCTAGTCATCTGAGGCAAAATCCTGGATCTCCTTTGCTTGAGCACTGGTGGAATTTGAAAATTCAGTGAAGATTTCAGCAACTTCTTCATCATCTGCTTCCTGAATTATTTCATTAATCTGGGCAAACATGGTTTTTCATTTCTGCTGTTTTTCCTTGTCACAGGGTAGTTTAGGGGGTACAGGTGGCTTATGCTTGGAAACCTTTGCTTGGGCATTTCTCAGTAAGTTTTATGTCAATTGCAGTGGGTTTGGTTTCTTGGGACATTTGTGAGCAAAATGTCCTGTTTGTCTGCAGTTGAAACATTTCCCTTGCTTGAGGTCATTGCACATTTTTGGGGTAAGGATGTTCTGAAGAAACATCTCTAGGAGGTCTTGATTTTCTTCCACCTCGTTGACTTCTGCATTGGATTCCTCTTCCAAGGGATAGTCTTCTTTGAGCATGATTTCAGAGAGTGCCAATGCCAGTACATCCATGGCATATGGATCTTTATACACCTGGCTTCGCAATCAATTTGTATTATAGGATGCCTTCTTTTTCAGTTGGGGTATAGCTCTATTGGTTCATTCTCGGGCATGGCTAGCTCGATAGTTGTTCTCCATGCAGTGTTGTTCTTCTACTGCTCTCACTGCTTCGAACCAGATATCAATGTCCAGTCTGGGTCTGAGGGCAATGGTTTTGAGGCCAATTTCAAAGTCCAGTCCTTCTCTGAACCAATAGATGAGTTCTTGAGGGTTGACCATCCCTGCTTGGGTTGCAAGGACTTTGAACTCAGAGATGTATTGGTCCACTGGTCTTCATTTCTGTTTGAGAGTGTGGAGTCATCGGAGAGTGTCTTCAGTGTAGTTATAAGGGAGGAAGACTCTGTCGAGTTTGTCTTGGAATGCATTGAACGTCCTGAGATGTAATACTCCATTGAAGTTGTGTTGGCAGAGATATTCTGTTTTCCATGGTTCCACTGCTCCTCCAATGTAGTAGAGTATAAATATGATGGCATCATGGTCAGTAGGGAATTTATGCTGATTGGCAATAATGTACAGGGCACACTGCTGTTTCCATACCAAGTACTTCCATGGGTCTCCATCATACAAGGGTGGTGCCTCGTATTTTGGTGTGGAAGGGGCAGCAGGCATTTGTGCTTGTTGGGGAAAACTGAAACCTGGTGGGGGTGCTCCTGGTTGTTCCAGTGCTGGAGGTCCTAGGGGTGGTGCTCCTGGTGGTGGCAGAGGTGGTGCTCCTAGTAGTCCTGGTGGTGGATTTGGACCTGGTTGTCCTGGTCCTGAGGGCAGTTGTCCAGGCGAAGGTGGCCTAAGAGGCAGGTGAGGGCTTCCTGTTTGTGGCAGGTTTGTTGGCTGAGCTGTTCCAGTCTGAGGTGGGTTTCTCTGATTTCCTTGTACAATTCCAGCTGCCTGATATCCAGGAATTGCTGGATTAGTGAAGAGGGGCTGTTGGAAGAATCTCTGATTTGGAGGTACAATATTACTTCCAAATGTGAAGGTAGCAGCTTGATTGATGGGGGCTGTGGAGTCCGTTCTAGGAACTGGTGGTTGTGGTTGCAGTGGTGGTTGAACTGGTTGCTGGGGAGTGGGAGTAGGGTATTGTGATGGTTGTTGCTGGTACAGGGGTGGAATTGAGGTTGTGCTTGGAGGTCAAGCAAGTTGTTGAGGTGGTTGTACAACAGTGGGAGGGATAGTGACAGTGGTTGACATTTGTTGCCTTCATTCTCTAGCTGCTTCTCTTCTTCCTCTAATATTGGCAGTAAGTCGCAGTTCCCAAGGGGCAACTTCATTGAGGTTAAGAGATCTGACTCTTCTCAGTGGTCTTGTTCTGGTTGGAGATATGATAG
The DNA here is from genome assembly GCA_018524725.1 of Podaxis mareebaensis. Taxonomy (NCBI): domain Eukaryota; kingdom Fungi; phylum Basidiomycota; class Agaricomycetes; order Agaricales; family Agaricaceae; genus Podaxis; species Podaxis mareebaensis. The sequence continues at coordinate 8,943 of JAEUWP010000128.1, read as the reverse complement.
ATGAGATCAGGGATGCTGATCATTGAACTGTTTTATCACTGCTGTCAGAGTCTTGGGCTCTAACTCATTCCAATAAGGTGGCTGCTTCTCCTGAAATGGCAAGGGGAGTGGGGGAGTGGAAGGACATTCAAGGTTCCTCTCGACAAGGGCTTGAATCAATTCCTGTACTTGTTCAGGTGCAAGGCTGAGGTGTCGGAGGCTGGGAGGAATTAAGGAGAATATGGAGGTATTGTCCTGTGAAGAACTCCAGGAAGATGATAAGGTAGAATAAATAGAAGAAGGGGCAAATGACTGAGGGCTGTCAGTTTCAGATGGTCAAGGACTTTCATCAATTTCTGCTAGTTGAGAACAGTGTTCAATTTCCATTGATTGAGAACACTTTTCAATTTCTGACAATCGAGAACACTTCACCTTGACAAATGTCAGTGCAGTTTATAGTCAGAGGGTCTTCTCCTGACAGACCACCAAACGTTGAGTGGGTGTATTACAGGCTTCCTTGCCAGACCACCAAATAACAAGTGGGTGAATTACAGTCAAAGGAGGGGGAGTTTGGTGTCATTTAGGCACAGCATGAAGCAATGAGAACCAATGACGTCCTAATGGCACAGCGCAAAGCAATGAGAACCTCAGGGTGACTACATGCACAGTGTGAAGCAATGAGAACAGTAGTCAGGGTGAAAGTTACAGCATGGGATTGGCACATGAGGGAAGTCTAATCTTGATGTTACAAGGTTTCTTCTTTGGCTGAGCAATGCCTAAGTCGGAGCCTATCCTTGTAAGAGAGACAAGCAGAGGTCCTAGTCCTGTACAGGTCTGTAGGAGCTGCTCTGTTTAACCTTGGGTGGCTGTTCATGTTGTCTCTAGGCAGCAAACTCATATAGATCGCACTCTCTATAGGACAAGACATTGATGAGAAGCCTGAGAGGGAAAAGTTATCCACAAGGGCAAAGAGTTGTAGACTCAATGGGCTACTGCTGCTCAAGGACTTATTCAAGTACTGAGAGGGGGAGGTAACACATGTTAAGATTAGACTTGGCTAATCTACATGTCCAGGCATTGTACATATACTAAGTTTAATGACTACTTAAGAAAGTAGATCAATTGTAGCATAGAGGACAAATAAGAGAGGAGGGCATAAGGGATATGAAGACAAGGAAGAAGAGTGCATATGTCATAGGGTGAAAGTCTGCATGAGTGAACATAATTGATGTGGGCATAAATATGACAGAGGTGATGAAACTTATACCTGGTCCAAATATAGAAAAGTGTCTAAGAAAGGAAATAGTAAGTTCAGCATTCAATCACAGGTCGTCATCACATGGGAAATACACTCCGTGATAGCAACATGCTTCTTCCACCTTCTCACACATTTCCCAATCAAGAGTCTGTTGCAACTCCATGGTTTTCTGCCAGAGGCTAACCATTATGCACTTCATCAATTCCCAGTCCTTGTAAGTTTGCTCTTTGGTCTCCTCAGTCTCCTTGATGATCTCAGAGTCTGCAATATTTGTAACAGCTTACACCAATGTCTATTGAAAGAACCAAGCTGTCCTAGCAATAACAATTTTGTGCAACTGAAGGTCTGGCACATATCTGCCTTCTGCTCTGACATAGCATTGGAAGATACATGTTGAGTGTCTCTGAGAGCTTGAGGTCCCCCACCATATCCTGGCCAAGCCCCATAACAAGAATGACTTGCATAAGCCAGCTATTCTGCCTGACTATATGTAGAGGTATCAGCTTATTGTGTGTTACAAGGTTTCTTCTTTGGCTGAGTGACACCTAAGTTGGAGCCTATCCTTGTAAGAATGATGAGCAGAGGTCCTAGTCCTATACAGGTCAGTAGGAGCTGCTCTGTTTAACCTTGGGTGGCTGTTCACATTGTCTCTAGGCAGCAAACTTGTGTAGATTGCACACTCCATAGGACAAGACATTGACAAGAAGGCTGAGAGGGAAAAGCAGTCTTCAAGGGTGAAGAGTTGTAGACTTAATGCACTACTGTTGCTCAAGGACTATACCAAGTTCCAAGAGGAGGTAACACATGTTAAGATTAGACTTGGCTAACCTACAAGTCCAGGTGGTGTACATATACTAAGTTCAATGACTACCTAAGGAAGTAGATCAATTGTAACATAGAAGACAAATATTCAAAGGGAAACATAAAAGGGGAAAGCATAGGGCATAGGGCATAGACACATAGGGCATAGAAGGAGGAGGGCATATGGCATAAAATAAAGTCTGCAGGAGCAAACATAATTGATGTGACACAAGTATGACAGAAGAGGTGAAACTTATACCTAGTCCTAATAATAGAAAGTGTCTAAAGATAGAAGTGGTAAGTTTAGCATCCAATCACAGGTTGTCATCACAGGGGAAGTATACTCTGTGGTAGTGACATGCTTTGTCTACCTTCTTGCACATTTCCCAATTGAGTGTCTGCTGTAACTCCATGGTTTCTTGCCATAGACTGACCATCATTTTGTTTCATCAAATCCCAGTCTTTGTTACGACCTTTGTATGAACTCAGGTTGCAACTAGGCAAAGACTTGAGGATGAGCAAAGGGGAAAGAACTAGTTGGTAAAGTGTAAGGAATACAGGTGCTCTATCTAGGGTTTATATACTGTGAGAGGAGTGGCTAAGAATAGATGAAACAGAGGGATGAGTCAGTGGGTGACTAAGGCAAAGTGTAACAAGGGGCTGAAACATAAGGTGAAACAGTGCACTGAGTAAGTGTGTGCTAAATATAGCTGAGACTGTAACATCACCCTCCTCCTAAGGTATCATGACCACATGAAACTAATGTAAAGGTCCATGTAAGTTACAGCATACTGGAAAGGTGAAATGTGCAAGGAAATTCTGGGCTTCTTCAAATGTTGGGAGTTCCTGTAGTCAGTGAGTGATGTAGCAGGTGACATCCTTCTTGTTGGGGCCAATGAAGAACTGGTTGGTGGCCTTCTTCCAGGTGATGAAGAATGGTGCATGGTCAGGTCCTCTGCTGTACATGGGGATCATAGTACCACAGTAGGTGGTGCTGGTGTTGCTGTGATCTTTGATTAGGACCTGTAAAATCTTCTTCCAGTATTCCTCATCTTTCTCACTGTCTTTCTTCAAGGTTTTAAATGGCACTGGGGGTTTGCACTTCTTGACTTTGGCAGGTCCTATGCATTCGGGGGTGAGGAACTTGATGAGGTGCATGGCCTCTTCTTCAGCAGTGGGGGTTTCATCATCTGATTCTGGGTTGGTCAGGGGGTAGCATTGTGGGGCAGGTCATGGAGTTGGGTGCTCATGGGGGAAGGGGTCCTTTCCTTGGGTGAGTGCTACAAGGCAGGATATGAGGTTCTCCTTTTCTTTGTTGTCAGTTATACCCAACTTGGAGAGTTGCTCTGCTACCATGACTAGGATGCTCATGAACTGGTTGCTTGTATCTGATACAAGGTATTCATTGGCATCATGGAGGATGATGTGGATGTGTTGGTTCATCCTGACCCCTTAGCTGAGTTATGAACTTGTGGGATAGTAGCTTGGACTGCTTTGGCAAATAGTTGGATGGCTTCTCATACATTGTTGTACACTCATCAGAGGTGGACAATGTCTTGTGCTAGTTGTATGTGTTCTTTGAATTACTTGGTTGGGTTATTGTTTGTAAGTTGTTGCTCAATGTCAGTGATGAGGGTGTCAGTAGGGGGAGTGGTAGGGACAAATGTCTGGGTGCTTTAGTCTGCGTCCATGTCTGCATTCAGAATTTGCTTGGGGTGTTCTGATGCTATGACCGTTGATTACCCCCCCTCTTTATAGGTTTTGCTCCAGAAAACCTTTGGAGATAATCCTGTAACACCTTCTGAGCATTTTCAAGTGCTGATTCAGCCATCCATGTGTCATGTTCATTGCTGTACCCTTTCCAGTGCCTGAGGTACTGCATCCCTCAGCCTTTCTTGTGATGTCCTCAGATCTCTTCTACTTCATATTCTTCTTCTCCATTAATGAGCTCTGGTTGCAGTGGTGGTTCAGCTTGCTGATTCATAAACTTCGGTAGTTAGTATGGTGTTAGTAATGCCTCATTGAATACATCATGGATGACCCATCCTTCTGGTAGCTCCAATTGGTATGCTCCTGGTCCTACTTTCTTGAGTACCTTGAAGGGTCCATAGCACTTGTGGTCAAGTTTCTTTGTTGGTTGATTTTTTGTTATATTTGTTCCTGTGAGCCACACCTAGGTTCCTTCTTTGTAGTCCCTGCTTGTCATTCTCCTTTTGTCATAGTACTTTGTCATGGCTTGTCTCTTGCTTTCTAATAATTCTCTGGCTTGAGCTTGGCATGCTGTAAGTTTCTTGAGGAGTTCCATGATGGATGGTGTTGGCGACTCTATGGTGAGATCTCCTTTCCAAGGATGTCATCCATAGTTGAGGAAGAATGGGGTTTCTCCTGTGCTGCTGTGAGTTTTGTTGTTGTATTGGAACCCCACTGTGGACAGCCATTCTGTCCAGTCATCTTGGGTGTAGTCAATGTATGCCCATAGAAAGGTTTTGACCTCCTGGTTGATCTGCTCTGTTTGTCTGTCTATTTGGGGATGATAGGCTGTTGACAATCCTTGCTTTGTCCCTGTTGCTTTGCATAGGTTCTTCATGAATGCTGATGCAAACTGTGGTCCTCTGTCACTGATGATTTTCTGTGGAATGCTGTGGAGTTTCCAGATGTGATCTCAGTATATCTTTGCTAATTCCATGGAGTTGAGGTTGGTATTTGTTGTGATTAATTGGATCATCTTGGTAAATCTGTCTGCAATGACTAGGACTGCATCTGCTCCATTTGATTCTGGGAGTGGTCCAATCATGTTGATGCTGATTTCATGCCATGGTTCTTCAGGTGTTTCAAGGGGGTGGAGTGGGGCTGCCTTCTTCTGCCGAATTGCTTTGTTTCTTTGACAGCTGTCACATCCCTGTATATAGGTCTTGATGTCAGCTTTCATAGCTGGCCAGTAGTATGTTCACTTGATAAGCTCCATCATCCTGTGGGATCCTGGGTGTCCAATATCAGGTGGGTCATGGTATCTCTTCATGATCTTGCTTTGTAGGTCCTTGTGGTTCAGCACATAGATTTTGCTGTCTTGATATGTGATCCCTTCTCATTCCCATGTTCATTTGGGTTCTTCCTTTAGCCATTTGTCTATTGTTACTTCTCTCCTTCCTCCCTGTTCTTGTGATAGGACTCCTCCAATGGCATATTTTGATGCATCAACTTCTACTCTGAATTTTCCATCATCTTGTGGCAGTGCTAGTACTGGTTTTTCTGTTATATGTCATTTTAGTTCTGTGAATGTGTTTTGCTGAGTTTCTCCCCATTCCCATGGTTGTCCTCCTTTTAGCTTGTGTAGTGGTCCTGCAATGTCACTAAAGTTCTTGATGAATTGCCAATAGAAGTTTGTGAAGCCTAGGAAGCTTTCAATGTCCTTGACTGTGGTTGGGGTAGGCCAGTTTTTGACTGCTGCCAGCTTTTCTTCTTCCATCTTGACCTTTCCATCTCCTACTACCATTCCCAGTATTGGCACTTCCTTTGTGTTGAATACACATTTGGATTGTTTGAAGTAAAGCTTGTGTTTGTCAGCTATCTTTAGGAATTGTATTGTTCACTCTTCAAGTTCTTGTTCTGTTTTGCCTGGTTGTTCTTTGTCTGTAGGTTCTTCTAGGTCTTCTTCATCTGCTGATTCCTCTGGTTGTTCTTCATCTGCAGGTACTGGCTGGTCTTCAAGTTCTGACTCGGTAGTCTCTTTGTCATTGGTGTGTTCACTTTCTGTAACATCTGAAAACTCTGCCACTGATGGCTCCCTGGTTTGTCCTAGGCTGTATGGTGCTGGTGTTCCTTTTTGACTGTTCCAAATATTGCTTCCACTCATGCACTGAGCCTCACTCCTAATTGAGCACTGCTGTTGCACCTGGTTGCACCTCGGTATACACCCCTAGCTGGGCCTTCCTTGTTGCAAGGTGAGTTGGTGATGCTTTACCAAATGTTATGACCTTTGTATGAACTCAGGTTGCAACTAGGCAAAGACTTGAGGATGAGCAAAGGGGAAAGAACTAGTTGGTAAAGTGTAAGGAATACAGGTGCTCTATCTAGGGTTTATATACTGTGAGAGGAGTGGCTAAGAATAGATGAAACAGAGGGATGAGTCAGTGGGTGACTAAGGCAAAGTGTAACAAGGGGCTAAAACATAAGGTGAAACAGTGCACTGAGTAAGTGTGTGCTAAATATAGCTGAGACCATAACAGTCTTCATACAAATGTCCCTTAGTCTCTTTGGTTTCCTTGGTGATCTCAGAGTCTGCAATATTCATAACATTGTGAGTATCAGTGGTGTATGTCTTAATAATAGAAGTGTTGAGTATTATCTCTTTTCTTCTGGCCACCTTGAGATCCCTAGTGCCATCTTGTAGTCCATCCCTTTGAACCAAGTTCAGAAAGTTCAGTCCAGGTTCAGTTTCAGGTTCAGGTTCAGGTTCAGGTTCAGGACTTTTTCTGAGGTTCAGGTTCAGGTTCAGCAGAGTTGGGTGCTAAACTGAATTGAACTGAACTTTGGCACCCCTACTAGTGTCTTCAGGAACCCCCATTCCATCATATCTGAAATTACCCATCTACTGAGATCTCTTGTTAGGGTTGTCCTTGTCACCAGTCACCTATGCTTAAGCTAGGGGGCAGCTATCTCAGTAGATGGTTCACAAGCACTAGGATCTACCAAGAAGGATGACAGTAAGTAGGTGGTGAGGCAAGTGTCCAATTAAGCACACTTCAGAGGTTGAACTTCTATCAGTCAAGAATATGACCAATAGAAAGTTTACTACCACACTGATTGTCAACTAACATCAATCACAGAATGAAGTACAATTCTGATATTTGAGAGTTCTGTGATTTAAGAATATTGAAAGCTTGTGCTTCCAGTACAGGAGTGGTTATTTAAGTGCTACATCTAAGGTCCTAATCAGGAAACTATGACAATGTAGCACTGAGCCCAAAAGTCAATCAAGGATACATAACTATGGAGTGGAGACAAGATAAGAATAGAAGTAGACTAGAGGATAGAAATAGATCAAGTCCTATAATAGTACAGAGGTGAGTTGCTAAGAGGAAGTCAGAAGATGTGAAAGAGTAATACTAAGGGATGTCTGTCCATACATTCTAGTCAATAGACAAGAGGTGTATACTACAAGTCCAAGTCCAGATGAAGCTGTCCATTGGAGGAGTCAGAGGTGAACAAACCAGGGGACAAGGCAGAAGAGGGAACTGTGAAGTTCCTGATGAGCAGGGAGTCAGAAGAGTCTAACTTGACCATAGGGCTGCAGCATGGTGACTGTGATGACAATGATGATGAGGAGACATCTGCAGTGACATAGGGAGGTGGGTAAGGAGGAGGTGGAGGTGGAGTGATGGTGGGTTCTTCTGGAGTGTGACTCATCAATACTGGGGATGTTGGAGTCAATGCTAAAGAGTGGAGGGAGTTGGATATACTGCAAAGGAATGGATGGTGGGTCCTCAGAGTTAGGATCAATGCAATAGACTTCTACTTCTTGAAAGTAGAGTCCATGCACAACTTTGTATTTGGTGATATGGGGAATGACTTCTGGCAGGTACATCATATATGGATGGAGGAATACTATTGGCTTTCTGGTATAAGGGATCATCTTCCAACTGTGGGCTTATGATGAATTGAAGTCATTGGTGATTGTTTGGACATATAAGCTATCAGGGTTGAAGACATGGGTGAAGGGAGCATTCTCCCAAGCAATGCATAGAATCTCAGTCATCATATAATCAGTGGAATAGAACAGGGGGCCAGGTGTTGGCCAGTCATCAGAGAATAGAGATGCATGGCCAGGCAGACATTGATTGGTGAAAGCTTCATTCCAGTAGTGAGTCAAGTTGCTGGCAGAATCTGTGGTGTCAGTAGTGATGCCTTGAGAGGCATTGGGAAGGCTGAGCTTGTGGATGAGGGCATGGTAAATGATGTTGGTGTGAGATGGTTGGGATGAGTTCATAACATGTCTGAAGGAGACCAACTCTGTGGACCACCCATTCACAAAGATTGGTGCTTGCTCAAATCTGGGATTGATTGGCCCAGAATGCTCACATACATTAGGAATTTTCTTTCCCCATTTTGACCCACTCTACATATGGATATCATTTCTTCATCTGATTTCCAACTTTTTTCACTATCTCTTCCAAAGAAACACTACTTTCTCAATTGTTATTTTGATTCATCTGATGATTCTTCAATTACCTATTTAGAATCATGTATCCATCACTTCCCCCAACTGGTGGGTGAGCTGCCTTGACATAAGTAGTTGGTACTGGGGATTGAACAACTCATCACCTCCACTCTGAGTCTTTGAGTTTCAGCTCCTGGGCCACTACTCCTGCTAATAGGTCCATTCAAACCTTCAGATTAGACACCAGGGAACAAAATTGGTGCATGTTAGAAATGTCCATTTGTCAGGCCCAAGTCCAAATGGGCATCATTGATGTTATAAATAGACTAATGCTCAAGTACTCATTCCTTGTTTCTTGTCAATGGTGATCAGGCCAATAGATATTTATCATTATGAAAATGAAAGCAGACATTCAAGCCAGAAACTAATCACTCTTAACCTGCTCATACCCCTTGGTACCAACACCTCATCCACTGAACCAGCTGCCACCTCCACCTCTACTCACAGGGACACTGTCATCCTGCTCATCACCCACATCATACCCTTCCACATCCACCCACATTGTATCCCTCCACATCACTCAGCACCTTGACCTCTTCAAACTTTCCACTTCCACCACTCCCCAATCAATTCCTCACATGTCCCTTCTGTTTTACAACTGAATCTGACAAACTGTTATGACCTTTGTATGAACTCAGGTTGCAACTAGGCAAAGACTTGAGGATGAGCAAAGGGGAAAGAACTAGTT